>JAUMHQ010000094.1:6152004-6172153 GCA_032361165.1 Enteromius paludinosus | reverse complement strand
ATATATTATTATTATTATTATTATTATTACTAAATAAAACTAAATAATGTCATTCAGGCTAATTTGCTATGGTTTTTTCAAGTAAATCAATTATAAGGTCTGTGACAATTAGCCTACGAGTCAGTGCTTGCAATAATTGCACCTTAATTAGTGTCTTCAATTTTAAAAGCTGAGGTATGCATAACTATATACAGAAAATACAAGCTCTGTTACATAAATTCTTGCAGTATTTTTTGCCACAATCGGAGGCTCCGCCCATCGACTCGATGCGTTCTGCCATTGTTTATTCGCGTCTAGCTGCTTTAAAAACACCTATTACATGATCGCCACATTGTATGTGCTCATCCCGCTGTCACTGCTCCGCGGACCCAGAAAAGACGCTTCTCAGATCACTCCCAGACCTCACGATGGACAGATAAACACGACTGCACGCTTGATCCTGTAAGCCAGCAGAGGGGTGAGCCACTGAAAGAGATGCTTCCCTGCCATCGGTTGATCCTCGCGTCGCTCCAGCTGTGTTTGTTGTTGGTGTCTTTTGCCGACAGCAGAAGTTTGAAATGCTCACCGGGGAAAGTGTGCTCGGATCGACCGCCTGTGGTTCTCAGTAAGTTGGTTTATGACAGCACATCCACTGTGTCGAAATGTCCTGTTGCTTTGACACAAGTCACCGTTGTTTACTTGCCTCATGATGAACGGTCACACGGGCTGTGTCTCAACCTAATGACCCTGACTAAACAACTCTTACCTTGTCTAATCAGGGACAGTTGAGATGGCTAAAATGTTGTCTAGATAAGTATGACCATTAGGTTTTAAGTTCAAAAACAAGTGACATGATGTACAGTGATCGGGTTTAGTCTCCTATTCATATCCACGCGTTTTATAGTGTTTAATTTCCGAAATGCGTTTATAACCAGCAGTGGCTTAACACTTCTTGAAAGGTGTCGTTATTTTTTAACAGTTTGGTACACGTGACTAAACAACGGCGACCGTTGAGGCGACGTAATTGTTCACTGGAATCTACCGAAGAAACACAGTCTGAGAGCATGAATGTAAAAAACAATAGCTAATCCATAGTATTACAACCTATCGGTTTCTCTTCTGTCTTTTTCTTCTGTCTAAATGTTTATTTTCGCTTTGAAAGCATCTCATATGATGCGGTCATATGACTGAGAGAAAAAAAAATGTAACGACTTTTTTTTTTTGTCACTGATTGCGTAACCGGTCGTAGTAAAACAGCTAACTTAAATAAAATACTTTGTATTTTTATTTATTCCACAAATGCAAATGATAACGTTTACAACTACATTTTATAAATTAAAAATGACATACACTTTTTTTTTTTTGACTTAGAAGTTCCATGTTTTTGACATGGCGCTGTCTTAATACATTTTCATGTAGTCATATGAACCTTAAAAGTATAATATACCTTGAAATAGCTTAGAGTACGTGGTACGATGTGCTAACTGTTATACTTTCCATGCGCTATTGTCTGTTGAGAATCCATCTAAAATTAGTATCTGTGTTTTGGAAGTGTTTTTTTATTAGCTGAGTCAAGATGGTTTTTATCTGTTCCATAAACCATTTTGATTTCCTTAAACTTGTATGGCCCACTGCTTTCTGGTTTATACCCAGTCATTAGAGAATCCAAGCTGGTAGGACCACTGGCCATACCACTTTTGGTAGCCTAAAAGTCTTTTTGTGAATATGGCAGCTTGTCTGCTATGTGGAAATCACCTCACCATGTTAGAAAATAACACTAAACTAGATTTCCCATCAGATATTCTTGTGTAAAAAGATTTGCCTTTGTGTCTAAATGTACACTGCATCATTATACCACAATAAAAGTCCATTATTTCTACAAAAATATCTATAACGGTATCTGAAGTACAATATTTGGCTAGCCAATATTTACATGAGGCCTGATAGCGGGAGCAAAATTCTTCTTTTAAGTCATGCTATATATGTGAAAAATGAATTCAGGATGTGGTGACCGATGATAAAGACGTACTTAACCCATACTTAGAAATATAGTGGTGCTTCAAACCAGACCAAACTGGCCAGGAGTAGTGATGACAGAGATGTTTAAACAGTAAGTATATGATGAGTTGTTAAGTCTTTTTAATCAGTGGTTCTTTGATCATACCTATAGTAGTTTGTGAAGTGCTTCTTATTGAGCTTCCTGTGTAAACTCATTACTACTTGATTAGCCTGTCTTGTGTTTTTATTCATAGTGATTATGTGATTGGTTCGCTGGCCTGATTACTTTTCTTCATAGTTCCAGGAGATCTTGGGAATCAGCTTGAAGCAAAACTTGACAAACCTAGTGTAGTGCACTACATCTGCTACAAGAAGACCGAGGACTACTTCACATTATGGCTCAACCTGGAGCTGCTGGTGCCGGTGGCCATTGACTGCTGGATTGATAACATGAGGTAAAGAGCAAAAGGGCATCAGAAATCTAAAGTTGCAATTAATATCCATACCATTTTTCAAAAGCATGCATACTTCTTCTTGATTAGTTCAATAAGTGGTATTGTTGAAGCGCCCATTCACATTAACCAATTATTTTTTATAATTGTTTGACAGCTGAATTTGTAGTAAAAACTACATTACCCATGATGCTAAACAGAAAATTTAATCCGATTATGGTTGCAGCAAACAAATCCAGCCATGTGTGTGTGCAATAACTTCAATTACATTGTCTATAAAGATATTATTAACAACTTTAAATTGTTTGTTTTATATTTCTCCATCGTTTTAAATTTGATTGTCATTCACAATGCTTCATGGGATTGTAGTTTTTCTCTCAGTAAGCACACACTTTGGTTTTTTGTTCTTTTTTCAAATACGTTTTTTGTTGAGTTTTAAATAAAACTTTGTTGGGATTCACCTAGTAGTTTGCTGGCTTGATTAATGGCATGTTATAACATGTTAATATATAACATAAATAAATACTTCTGGAACCAACGACATTGGACAAAGTTGGCTGGCACTTATGCACTTTGCTTTTTTTGCGATTAGATGTTGACCCTTTCTTCTTATTAATTGTTCTACTTTGCGTGAATATGCAAATATGTAATCAGCATATATTTTGTTTGCAGGCTACTGTACAACCACACAACACACCTCACTGAAGCTCCTCCGGGGGTGGATGTAAGAGTGCCCGGTTTTGGAAAGACATATAGTTTGGAATACCTAGATCCCAGCAAACGGAGTGTGGGTGAGTGCAAACTAGGTGTTTATGTCATTATTTCAGTACGTTGATTGGCAACGGCTGTTTGACGAGAGATTTGTCCGTTTCAGGCATGTACTTCTTCACTATTGTACAAGCATTGGTTGACTGGGGTTATACCAGAGACGATGATGTTCGAGGTGCCCCATATGACTGGCGCAAAGCCCCAAGTGAGTATCCTCATGATCTGTTTGTGCACAAAAAAAAAATTCTGTGAATATGTTGATTCTTGTCATTATGTCTTACTACTAACGTTTTTCTCCTGATCTGTATCTGTAGATGAGAATAAGGAGTATTTCTTGCGTCTGCAGCAGATGATTGAGGAGATGGCTAATAAAGCTGGTGGTCCTGTGGTTCTCATCGCACACAGTATGGGGAACATGTACACACTCTATTTCCTTAATCACCAGCCACAGGCTTGGAAGGACAAGTACATCAAGGCATTTGTGTCTTTAGGGCCTCCATGGGCTGGGGTGGCCAAAACTCTGAGAGTTATGGCAACAGGTATGGGCCAAATTTGTTTTGAAAGGAGATTAAAATGCAGATCATTTTGTGATTTTCATTTTTGTGGAATTCGGTTGAATGCAGTTCAATTTCTCAGTAAGAATGAACTTAGGTTAGTTTATGATTAACACAACTGATATTTTTTGTGTGCATGAAGTCAAATTTGTCACAGTGAATCAGTTCAAATTAGTCTGGAGATTTGATTTTATTAGGGCAAAACTTTCACGTTGGTAAACCTGTCCTCATATCATAACGAAGAAAATCAACAAAAAACAACATTTTTGAAAAGACATCAAATTACTTCATCGTAATATTGTGTTATTATTTCTGAGGAAATGTGATTATTTCATATTATAGAATTTTTAAAAGATTGTATTAAATAATATTTTTAAAATAATTATTTATTTAACAAAGTTGTTTTATATTTTAAAATTGTTATTACTTTTATTGTGAAGTAAAAATAAAGTAATAATTTAAGTCACATTTATTTATATAGTACTATAGATGTATAATTAATGATATTTGTAAAATCTTTTATTTTTTCTATAAATATGCACTGTGAAATAAAAATAATTATTTAATCATTATAATTCATAATTTTGAAGTAGAAAATCTAAAATAGTATTTTCTTGTAAAACATACTTCTGTAATATTTTATTTAAAACTTACAAAAAATTTATGTTTGACAAATATTTATAGTAAAAAAACTTAAAACTGGTATAACAATTTTTCAAAACCATATGAAATAAACCATAAATGCAATACAAATACATAAATACAACATAACATGTTTTTGTATTTCCAAAAATATGCAAGTCTTACAGTCAAAAGTACAATAAAAACCATACAAAAATAATCTGTGTGAAATGCAGAAACGAGTCCTGTGTTACCAACCCTTAAAAACCTGGCCCTTGTGTTTTAAAACCCATCTTCAATCACTGGTTTGACCTTATGATGGTTTTGGTTCCATCACAGGTGACAACAATCGCATTCCTGTCATCAGTCCTCTAAAAATCCGCACCCAGCAGCGAACGGCGGTCTCCACTGTCTGGCTCTTCCCCTACGCCCACACATGGCCCAAAGACATGGTCCTGGTTTCCACCCCCAACACCACCTACACCGTTCAAGACTATCAGCGCTTCTTCAAAGATATCGACTATGAGGATGGCTGGGCCATGAGGCAGGACACAGAGCCACTGGTCAGTGCACTTCAGCCTCCGGGCGTTCCTGTCCACTGCCTTTATGGCAGCGGAATCGCCACACCTCAGGGATTCAATTACACAACCTTCCCAGACACAGATCCCACTGTCATCAACGGGGATGGTGACGGAACGGTCAACCTGTTGAGCGCGACACAATGCAAACGCTGGATGGGCCAACAGAAGCAGCCTGTAAGCATGTTCGAGCTGCCTGGGAACGAGCATGTCGCTATGCTCCTGAACGTAACCACAGTTGACTACATCAAAAAGGTGCTGTTTTCACCGTGATGGCATCACACTTCCTGTTTAACGTTGAACTGAAGATTCTGGTTTGCCAAAGGAACAGGACTCAGTTCTGCTTTTTGGGTTGGATGGGTCACTTCTAGAGGATGTACATTATCTACATTCCTAAATAAGTTCCCTTATTGTGGAATTCTGGTTTATCAGGAGATTGGCGTGAAATAGTCATCTATTGTTGGGCACAATCAACACTTACAGAAATTGTGTTGTTTTCTACTGCTTAATTCAGATCAAACCGTTTAATATTACACAGATTTTAATGCTCAAATTACAGTTGATTAATGTGAAGTAGCAATTTCCTGCCGTTAAACCTTGTCAATTACATTTTTAACCTCTAAATCTACTGATTTTATCCAGTGCTTTTAAAAAAAAAAATGCATTTTCTACCTAAATTGTACTGACGTTGTATTTGTTAAGCAAGTGGCTATTTATCAGGCTATCTGTGAGCAGTATTGATTTATATATTTTTATCAAGAGATCGCGAATGTAGTGCAATACGACTGCTGGATATCATGGTTGCTCAATTTGTTGGCTTAACCTCTGTGACTGCAATTGTGCCATGACCCGCGATGGGTTAACAGATGTTACATGTACAAACTCTGCAGTTTTTTTTATGTACTGACCTCTCATGAATAATTGTTCGTGAAGCAAGTGATTTGTTACCTTTTTAAAATTGACGTTGTAAAATTAAGTTCTGTTTTAAAAACAAAGACTCCTTTTTAAGGTACAAATGTGGAAAAGGAAACGAGGTCTTTCAGTTTCAGGAAGTGGGGTGTTGCTCGTAAAAATGGCTTGACGGTAAAAATGCAGTGCATTTAACAATGCAAACCTAGGGTCACATATGTGGCCGGGGCTAGTGAAAAATCACCATGTTGCAATTATGTACAATAAAATGCTCTTCCCCAAAATTGTATAATGTAACAAGGAGATCTTTATTATATTCTGCTTCAATATAAAAGGGTTAAAACACAAATGTTGACAGCAATACATGTTAGCAAACCTGACAATTAACATTCTTAATAGTGTTGCAAGATCACTGGAGGGGGAAAAGAAAGACTTTATTTCCCGATTTGCAACGAAGCTCTGTGCAGTTGAGCTGTAGGTAAAATGGCCCATCTTCATAAGCATCAATGAGACTCTACAACAACAAAAAAAACAACAACACAGGTTATTATAGTTCAGATGTTAACAGCACAACCTTTGCCTTTAATCAATACTCATCCTTGTTTAATTTGTGGTGGAGATCTGTGTTTGGGTTCCTTTTACCTGCATTTGTGACAAACATGTTGTTTTCAGTCTCTCCGTATGGTCGCCTACACACCAAGCAAGGCTTATATGGAAAGAAGGATCCTAAAATAGACAAAGAAGAGTGCCGCAAGATATCTAAACTGATTGTATTTTAAATCACATGTGATGGCATTTTAGGGTTGTACCTTATAAAAGGTGCTAAGGTTGAATTCTTTCATGGTTTCATCCATTATTTTGATAAGCTCAAGCAACTGAGTTTTTCCAGTGGAGATTTCCATACCAAGAAAGGTCCTGCACGAACAACTTGATGCCATTAAAAAGTCTATTATTTGGTATGAACATATTTGGGTCATTAATGACATACCTAGTCTTTTCAGCATTAGAATAAACCCTCAGTTTATCAGCCAAGCAGAAAAACCTGAGAAAACAATCTGACTTAGATACCCAACCACTAACAAATGGCACAGTGAAACAGTAGGGCTTTTCACACTAAAAATACTTCAACCATGAGTCATTCTAAACCCCGGAAAAACACAATTCACATTTCACATGACAGCAAGTGAAAAACAATGCTTCCAAGTTATTTGTGTGAAATATCCCGGGGGTTTTAAATGGTGTTTAGAATGATGATAACCCAGTGTTGTGATTAGATAGCACTGACTTCTGGAACGGTGTCAGACCGGTCCGAATGGACTGGATAAATGGTTGGATCCAGTGATGGCGCAGAACCACCGTCTTGGAGATGCTGACGTGAAACTCTTCAGACAAGGTCAGAGGGATGCCTCGAGCAGTTGCAACCATAATCACTTCATTGAGTAGCTCCAGAAAGGCCTCCTCGGGATCATCTAAAAAGGGTTAAAGGTCATTCAGAGGAAAATCACAGTGTTTTCCTCAATAATACATTGAGGAACATGCTTACAAGGACAGAACACGTATGTAGCCCAGTTGCCCCGCTCATGCTGGAAGGACCGCTGTCGCCCTCCGTGCACTTCACTTTTATCAATCCACTGTTCTTCAGATTCTCTGAACATCTCCTTCACGCTGTCAGGAAGAGGCAGGCGAGGTGTCAAGTGAGCTGATTTGCCAGCTTTCCTTTTAACAGATCCATGATCCAAGGGTTCTCTGGTGCTATTGGGGTAAAACAGGAACTTAGAGCTATGGAGATGCAAATCAAAACAAAACCTAATCAAGAAACAGGAGATCAAACGCACCAAACCTGGTTTCAGTGTCAAGTTTTCCTCTTTTCCTTAAAGGCGCGGAATCGTCTTTTGAAGAGCTTTCCGTTTCCTCTTCAGAACTGCTACTGTAATTGACAATCATGCTAAAAGTAAAATCTTTATAAAACAGCTGAAAACAGAGAATTAAACGACTTTTTCTAGTGGAAAAAAAAACATCTAAAATATCGTATTAGATACGTGATGGCATTTTTATTGTGACGTGCAAAGTGCTTCCGTTGAAAAATAGGTTCTTGAGTCGGATCGTTTACAATGAATCAATTGAACCGGTTCACAACACCGGTCAGAATGATTCATTCACACATCTGAGCAAAATGGTCCGAGCAGTTCTGAGTATTTGATTGTATATCGCCACAATAGTTGTATTAATATTTCAAAGCCGAGACATCCGTTTCATGTGGGATTTAATTTTTGTATTTAAAGCACTGATGAGCGTAAATTTTGAACCGGTTCTTTGAAACTAACCATTCAAAGGAACCGATTCTGAAAAAGATTCAAACCTCACGTCGCAAGAAAACAAACGGTGCTTCATCGCAGCGTCTCGCTAAAAACAAAGATAAATGTAAATGGTTCCGGGCTGTTTTGCATTCTGGCTTATAAAACATTACTGCTGCTGCTCTACATGGCATTAAGCCTTACGTATATACATGTACTTAATCTTAAACCGTAGCATAAACAATACCACTCAGTGTCGACACGAACAAAAATGTTAAAGTCAATTGTCTTATATGAACTATTATCATGTCGTATGCTAACATTACAATAATTACTATAAAAGCGTTATAATAAAATAACAATGTGCACCTATATTTAAAAAACATCAACGGACACATATCATACGTAATAATGACGTTAATATAACGATGAGGTACATCTAAATGCCGCTTTTGAATAAAATTAATGAAGTTCCGGTATGTTTTGTGAGAATGCCAATTATGTGTTATTCAGGTTCCCGTGCCGCTGTCGGGGGTTTCGGTGGTCACTGATCCCAGCCCCAAATAAAACACACTATGTGTCGAACCAGCTTCGCTTGTCGGCTCCCCTAAATGCGCTGCAAACGCCGAAAAGACTGGTATAGGGTTTTTGCGGAGCAACCCAAGAGAGATTCGGAGAGTTGGCTGGGTTTTCGTGTGTTTTTGTAGGCACTGGCCAGGGGGTGCGGCCTAGACAAGAACGCGGATCACTGGGAGGATTTACGGCCTTCAGAAACACCGCAAGCCGTTTTTATCCCCATGAAACATACATTTCCGGGAATAAACATGCGTGGAACCCGCTCATGAAAAAGGTAATATGCATATCTGAACGGAATGTACCAGGGTGTGTGTAGCAAGGCTACAGTTAGCCTGTTAGCCAGCCTGCAAACACTCGTTAGCCATTTTGCAAAGCTGTGTGCTTGTGTTTTCTTCCAGGTGTCTTGAAAACGCGCCGGTTTCATAATCTGTTGGGTTCTGTGTTGGACGTGAACATTGGTGCTACCTAACGTTACACTTGTGTCACCGGCTTCTACGCACCGCGATAAAAAACGCGAACGTATGTTGCGCGAGTGGCGTGTAAACAAATACGCGACGATCGAGCGTCGTTCGTTACATATGGTTTTGCGTTGTTACATTTTCTTCACCGTGCAAGCAGGCTTTGGGACAGATGTAACTTCCTTTTATACACATTCAATTAACGTGGAAATTGAGACAATAGGACTGCGTCTCAAAACATAGTCAGCTTCTTTCTTTAATACCTCATAATGCCATTTGTCAGCTCATCTCGCTATCCAAAATGAAACCTGAGGTGTACCAGATAGATGCTCCTACCTTTTGTTATTACTGGTGGTCTGTGATCAGATGTCATTTGGTCCATATGATACTGTCTTTGCTCATTGTTAGTAGTTTATCCTTTGCTCGTGTAGTATATAGGTGTGCTCTTAATATTCCAAGTTAGTATGATATGATTTGAAATGTGCATTGGGGAAATGATGGGTCTAATAACAGACCATCCGGCCAAGACTCAAAGCCAGCTGTTGCAGTGAAGATTAAGGCCATTCACATTAGCAGTGGTTAAATTGCCGAGATCCTCAAGTCACTTTGCTGATGCAGTAGGCGTGCGTCCCTGCTGTAACCGCTTATATCACCAAGTGAATCACATGAGTTTTGCTGTTCTTTTTTAGGAAAAAGTTGATGCCCACTTTGTTGCATCACCACCAGTCTTTTTAAAGTTACGTTGCCTTAAATAGCAAGCTGTCTCTGAAAATTACGTGTTATGGTCGATTTTAACGATGCAAGCCACTGCCAATGTCATGGCTCTTATTATTGCACAATACAGATATTTTATTGTGTCCCACACACATATTTTATTACTGCTGACACACATTTTAATTTCAGCTATATTTTATAAATATATGCCAGAAAATATTTTTATTTAACCAAAAAAATAATAAAAATGCAATTTTCAACCTAGTCTTACTGATGTTTCCAAGTATAAGTTTTATATCAGTTTCAACAAAACACGTTTACACCATTTTCAAAGGTGACATATACAAGTCCTTCTAAAATGCTAAAGATGTGTGTAATGTTTTATTACACATTTTTCATCCAGTTTTCTTGTTTTCTCTTACAGGGCTGTACCAAGGTGATGAAGAAGGTCAAGCTTCTTTGCACGTTTACCTGATGCTCACGTCCATGTCACTTCCTTGTTGTATCGAGCCACAAAGTGTTCCTGAAAACATTACTACGTAGAATTTATTTTTTCTGCATTCGTCATTCTCACGAGTTGTCAAAATAAGTTCCTCTTTGCCTCCCCACCTTTCCCATCGTGGGCAGTCCAACAATCCCTTGAATTCACCTGGAAAGAGGTTCAACTACGGCTCAAAGCTGAATCCGTACACCCGAACTCGGATGACGGAGGCGTGGCAGCAGCATGCTGTTGCCCCGCCTCCAGTGGTGCACACCATCCCTCCAGGGGCGGACACACTGGGCTGCACCGTTTACGGCATCGTCCTCCAGCCGGACACAGCATTGCAGCAACAACAGCAGCAGCAACAACAACCACAACAGCAGCAGCAGCAGCATCACAGTCAGCAGCACAACCAGCAGCAGCATCCGGCACAAGCGCAGCAGCCCTCCTTGCATGTTGGGAGCGAGGGAGGACACAAGTGTGGCGCGTGTGGCCACGACATCTCCCATCTGGCTAATCCTCATGAGCACCAGTGCATGGTGAACCAGGACCGTTCGTTTCAGTGCACGCAGTGTCTGAAAATCTTCCACCAAGCCACTGACCTGTTGGAGCACCAGTGCGTACAGGTGGAGCAGAAACCCTTTGTGTGCGGAGTGTGCAAGATGGGCTTCTCCCTGCTAACTTCGCTAGCGCAGCATCACAATGCCCATAACAGCGGCAACCCCATGAAGTGTTCCATATGTGAGAAAACGTACCGGCCAGGTTCTGGAAATGCCACGCCAACATCGTCAACAGCTACTCCAGGGCAACCATCCAATGACGAAGCGTCGTCCAGTGGCAGCGCTGCCGTCGGGACATCAGGCCAGCCTACGTTCGAGCCTTCGCAACCAGACAGGCCCTACAAGTGCTCGGTGTGCTCTAAGGGCTTCCGTCACTTATCTGAGCTCACCCGTCATGAACGTGTCCACACGGGCGAGAAGCCTTTTAAATGTGAAACGTGCGACAAAAGCTTCAGCCAGTCCTCTCATCTAGCCCACCACCAGCGTACCCACAGCTCCGAACGGCCGTTCAAGTGTGCGGTGTGCGAGAAGAGCTTCAAGCACCGATCCCACCTTGTACGTCACATGTACGCCCACTCGGGTGAGCACCTATTCAAGTGCAACCTTTGTGAGTTGCACTTTAAAGAGTCTTCCGAGCTCCTTCACCACCAGTGTCAGCCGCAAGGTGCTCGGCCATTTCGCTGCGCCACATGCGGGAAGGGCTTCAAGCGTCCGTCCGACTTGAGACAGCACGAACGCACCCACTCGGAGGAACGGCCATTCCACTGTGAAGACTGCCAGATGAGCTTTAAGCAACAGTATGCCCTGGTGCGCCACAGGCGCACACATAAGCCCTCCGCCGACCGCCCCTTCAAATGCAACCTATGTGACAAGGGCTTCCTGCAGCCGTCCCACTTATTGTACCACCAGCACGTTCACGGCATGGACAACCTTTTTAAATGCGCCTCCTGCGGAAAGGGCTTCAGCCAGTCAGGGGAGTTGCTCCGTCACAAATGTGGTGAGTCGTCCTCGACACCCACAAATCCAGACAAGCCCTACAAGTGTGACGTTTGCGGAAAGGCCTACAAAAAGGCCACCACTCTACAGCGCCATCAGAATTCCCACTGCACCGAGAAGCCTCTCAAATGCTCTCTGTGTGACCGACGCTTCCTGTCCTCCTCAGAGTTCGTGCAGCACCGATGTGACCCGTCCCGGGAGAAGCCCTTGAAGTGTCCCGACTGCGAGAAGCGGTTCAAGTACTCCTCGGAGATGCAGCGGCACAGGAGAGTCCACACAGGAGAGAAACCCTACAAGTGTGCCAGTTGTGACAAGGGCTTCAAGCAGCGAGAACACCTGGCCAAGCATCAAAGCGTTCATGCCAGAGATGCCCAGTTTAAATGTGTATGGTGTGGAGAACGCTTCGCTGATTTAGGGGCCCTTCAGGAGCATACTGTCCAGCACACGGCTGAAGGTGGGGGGTACCCTGTGTCCTCTCTCATTCAGTAATTTGTGCCCCCGATTACCATTTGCAAAGGTATTAGCAATCTCTGCATACTACCCCAGTTGAATGAATTCTTACAAGGCCCAGTAACCTAATAATACCTCATTTTGTTCTTAACATGCATTTTCTCAACGAGTAGTTATTTCTTTTTTGATATCAAGAGGCATACTTCAATTAGATTTTATCAACAAAAAGTTATCGATTTGTTGGCATACATACGAATCCTGGGAGGAAGCAAGGGGAGATCTCCAAACTCTGCCCCAGATAGCACTGTGATTCTAGTCCAGTAGGGTGACATTTGTCTAGCATCGTTGCTCACAATGCCCCCATCAGATCTCTAGAGCACAAGTCAAAAAATTATTCAGTCTGCAACTAATTGTTCAGTCTTAATCTTTCATATTAAATCAGCTATACAGTTAGGTAGTGGTTGAAATACTGTGTGCCTCTACGTAATAAATATTCTGATCGCTAGCCTTGCTCCAATATGAGTACATCGTACACGCATTTGGAGGACCTCTGGCAGCCTGCTGTGTGCATTTAGTTGACCCTACAGCTAATGACAAATTGAAAAGGGGGACAAAGTTGTGCTGTCATGAACTGTTGAAAGTGTCTGTCTATGTCAATGTTGACGTTTCCCTCATTGTGGCAACTAACGGTATGTACCAAAAACCATCACTGTACTGTACCAGAACTTAAACGAGACGGATCGTTAACCAGCAGAAGTATAACGACCTCGAACGGTCTCTACATTTCACTGAGATTATTATACGTAAATATATAGAATCTATATAGAAATGTAAACTTCAATCTTGTATACAAACAGTCAGTACAGTACAGCTGTCGTGAAAAATTGCCTAAAAAAACCTGGAGAGGCTTCCTGTATTACTGTATGTACATAGTTAGTATGTATGCAACTTGTTTACCAGTCCCGTCATTAGATATTGCGTCGTCTTTCTTAAACTGCACCACAATTTTATAAGTAGCTTTTCATGTGAAGTTCTGATTCATACATTCTTTGTTTTGTTTCTGATTCGCCTTCTTTTAAATCATTTTCAGCCTCTTCGTAGATGTAGTTTGGATTGTACTTGGTGTGTTCAAGGTTGTGTGAAAGTTGAGTCTGTTTTTATAAAGGTTTTTGCCCCTTGCCCAGCCACTCCCCCCATACAGGACTCATGTAGGCCTACTTGTACAGGACCCTGAGTGTCATTCTTCCTCTGCTGTATAAATTTATCCACGTGTTCGATCTCTAATCTGCCAACACCATGTCTTGCCTGCAGTCATTTGCCTTTCGCAACGTGACAGCGAGTCATTATTTTGTTATTCTTTTATAAAAACCGTAAGACTTTTGGAATGGATTTTCAGCCCCCCCCCAGAATCAAGGAGGGAAAGTGTTTGTTTTGGGCCTCTAAGGCCTTGACTTAAACGCACGTCATCTTGATGTTTTTGTTGGTGAATGTCTGTTGCATACTCATCAATCAATAACCAGTACGTTATTTTGAAAAATTAGTTTTTTAAACAGACACTTACTACAATCGTACTATAAACATATCTGATGTAGAGGGTGAGCTGTACTCTTGCAAGAGTAATCTTTTGGTTTTTAAATCGCATACACATTTTGTTTTTATATTGGAAGAAGCTACATCTTTAATTGGTCTACAAAGCTGAATTTAAATAGAGATGCCTGTTTTTTCACATTGATTTTCCTCTTTCATCTTACCTGGGGCAAAATGACATTCTCATCTCTGTTGCTTATGCAGTATTATGTGTTGACCATTGGCCCTTGAGGAGCATCTCCCTCTTGCAGTTAGGTTTCGCCTAGTACTGTACAGCGAGGTTAGAGGTGATAGTGACACTTTGGCCTTAAGCAGGGGCGTCTAGTTTCTCCGCAGAGCCCTTTGCCTTCAATCTGTTTCCCCTTTATAGTTTTTAGTATTTATCCATTGTTTTAAATACCAAGGTTGTTGTTTTTTTAACTGTAGGCATTAAGAATCAATGAACAGTTGGATTTGGAAACTATGTTGTGTTTTTTTTATGTTTTCACGTTTGTATATTAATTTTTTATTAATATTGTTTAAAATCTCTATATAAATATCTATATTCTTAGCAGACGTTTCAGGACCACAGGGGAACGTTACGATCGATGGCCTTCCTCTGTGGTTTTGAGACCTCTCCACCCCGTGCATGCCTGCTGTGTTAGTTCCCGTAATCTGTTCCAAGTATCTGCACTTTTGAGTGCAAATACTTGTCCTTAGCTTTTTTTCAAATTGTAGATTGTGAACGAGCTAGTAAGAAAACTTCATGTGGCGGTTGATGTGACATTCATGCTGAAATATCTGTATGTAGCATTTAATATACACAGCACTAACTAATAAACCTTTTCATTAATAAAGCAGTGTTGTGGGTCATTTTCTATATTCATTTTATTATTCTTCATATTGATGCATTCGGTTTCAAATGATGGGCATCTATGACGTCATATAGGCCAGTGAGGTTATTTATGACACTTTTAGCTTTTGTTGTGTCAGAATCCATACAATCCAGAATCTATAACTGCATGTCGGGCAGGAACCGCTCTGGCTCCAGCAGCTCTCCGAAGCTTGTCCCAGGATTTTGAGTATGTTTTTAGTGCCATCTGGAATAATAAGGTCGTTAAAACCCACAGTTCTGGAATTTAAGAAAATTAAGTGTTTGAAGAATCCTCACCTCTGCAATCTCCACCTTGCGTTCCCATTCTTTAACACTCTTCTTCAGCTGAACATGAGACTCCTTAACTTTGATGTATTGTAGGACATGTGGTACGTGAAAATCAGCCAACTGGCCCCTCAACTTCCTGTTCAGAGCCTCTGCTTTGTTTCGTTCCTGTCAGGAAAAAAAACACTCATTATGGCTTTCGGCCAGCTAGATACCGCTGTGTGTTTAAGTCTGTTTTCGTTGTTGTTTTTAATAACGGTCGATATATTACCAGAAAGTTACTTTTAAGATTTTGGGTTCTGAAATTCATATAAGGAATTTCATTATCCTGACCTCCTCTGCTTGTTTGGTCTCCTCCTCAAACTTAATCAGTAACTTCTCCCGTAAAGCGGCATCACTTCTCAGCACATCTGACTCGTGTGTCAAGGACTGAAGTTTCCCCTGCAAGGTGGAAATATTGAAAAACAATTATCTAGACACCCACACTGTAAAAACAAATCCGTAAAATTTACGATAAAAAACTGGCAGCTGTGGTCAAGGGTGAATGTGACCATTAAAAGAAATAGCGTTTTAGGTTTCACGGTTACAAGTAAAATGTATAGTTTCATTAACTGATATAATGTTAATATGCCAAGCTATTAAAGTACTGAAGTACTAATACACTGATAAACATCAAAAGCAGGCGGTGATGAATAAGTCACATGATGAACCAAAGTCCATCACAAACAGCTTTTCAATTTAAAACTTATACAGAAGGAGCTCAGTGTCATTCACACAAACACTAAACACCATCATGGTGAGAATCAAATATGCAGTAAACATTAATTTAACAACATTGCATGTAACATACAACCCTAATTAGTTATTTCAAAGAAAAAACATCAAACTCAAACAAAATTTGTAATACAATGCAGGGAATTCTGGGAATGTCAGTTTTTCCCTTGTAAATTTTACAGGAATTTACCATTAACCATTTAACAGTTTTTTTCCCGTAGCATTTTCACAGTTTCTTACTGTTAAAATCACAGCCATTTTTCAAGTCAATGTCCGAACAAGGCCCCTTACAAGAGCTGTCCCAATACTGTGGTGTGTAGCTCAATGCATGGTTGATATCTTAAGCTGTCGGGACCACATTACGGTTGATTGAGCATCTCACCTTATTCGAATTCAAGACATGCAAGGTCTTCCCTGCGAGTAGTTTGAGTTCCACATGCCTGAGGTTTTGCTCATCCAGTCGCTTCCTACATTTCATGTTCCCAAATTTGAGATGCTCAAAGTCCAAAGCTGTCAGCCCTTCAAGCGTCTCCTCTTGTTGTTTTACCTGGATTTGAAGGTTTTTCTTGTATGTGAGGAGAGCTGCGTTCTTCTGATGCAACCTCTCGACCAGGTTCTCCTGGAAAAATATGGGCACATCAATGTATTCTTGTCAAATAAAAGTTGTTTTCTTAAAGTTTTCTTACCTTGGCCTTTACTTTATCCTCAATGTATCTGACGACCTTCTCCGCACTCATCGTCACACTTTTTTTATCCCGCAGTGCTTTACCGATGTCACGATCAAACTGGCAACATTCTTTTTTAACCTCTGCCAAGTGGATATCAGCTTCTTCCAGAGTTGCCTAAAGAGGGTAAAATCAATTACATAAGCGTATGAAATTAATTTGCAATAGTCTCATGAGCTTGTTCTGTCTCTATCTCTCTCTTGACTAATGACCTTGTAATTGTCCAGCTCTCTTTCTGAAAGGTCTTGTGCTCTCTTCAAATCCTCAGTCATCTGTTTATGGATGCTTTTGGCGACATCGCATTTCTGTTCTAGTGTCAGGAGCTGTTGTCTCTCTGGTGTGCGTGCTTTAATTTTCCTTCCTGGACTCTGGTATCAGAAGATTAATAGTGAAGGAATGGCGGCAAGATCCACAGTGATGAACAAATGCCATCGTGGAAATTATAAAATGTAAAAAACAGAACAACGTGAAACGTTTTAGATGACAAAATCTACATGCACAAGCAATATTTTACCTCAAAATTTGAGAGTGGAAAGACACGACAGTGTCAGTTAATTATTCAAAACGTAAATAACACGTCGTACAGTATATGAAATACGTACCGTTTCCGTTTCTATCTGTGATGCTGTTTCATAGTTCTCCGTGGGCTGTAGGTCCAGCATACTAATATATCGCTCAAACATATCGATCTCTGCTTTTTGCGCTGCATTGGAGCGTCTTAAATCCAGGAAAACAAAAATGAGTTAAAAATAATATATAATATAAAATGTTTGATGACAGACTAAGAAATAGAACATTTACCCCCAGTTTCACAGACAAGTCTTAAGCTAGTCCCAGACTAAATTGCATGTTTGAGCTGTCTCAGATGAAAATATCTTGCTCTGACGTATCTTAAAGCATGTCAGTGTCATTGTTCTGTGTTAAGATGCACACCTGTAATACTTTCTTATAAGGGATTTTTGTAAAAGTTTCTTAAATATCTTAATTTAACTAAAGCCTAGTCCTGGCTTAAGCTAAGCCCCGTTTGTGAAACGTATCAGAAACGGGGTGTTTATAAGCCAGCGTACTTTAGTTAACAGTATTAAAACGGACAATGGTTATCGTTTGTCAAATATGACAGAAAGAATAAATGATTTTGAAAAAGTAAACTTTGTGCCTTACTTCAAGTCCTCAACAAGTTGTTTTTTATCTGTGTTGATTTTACCGTGCTCTGCCGTTTCCGCCATGGTTGCTAAGGTAAACAATCCTAGTTCACGCGCACGTTTGCTTCGCCATTAACGTAAATAATTGAAGTCATTCAAATAATTAACACATAAAATCTATTGTGGTATCCACTGAAAAAAAATATTTTTTTTTTAAAATAACGTTTTAACAGGAACGTTAATTTAGGGGCAGATTAACTACAGCGTATTTATGAAAGTCCTTTAAATAAAACATTTAAAGTTAGGTTAGCTAAATAAATTACATCTGAATTATTATTTCATATTGTAAACAATTACGAGGAAATTCACATTCTAAATTGACATGTATTTTACATACACATGTGTGTTTCCCGAGTAAATATTTTATTAAGCTAAGTAACCACTTGTACAAAACTGCATGTGTTATAAGATTACTTGAAATTTTCTTGAAATTTAATGAAATAGAAGCAATGGAAAACATGGCTAGGTGACGCATTTCCATTAAAACGTATATTTTCTTCACTGTACTTGTGTGAGTGTGTACTGTCTGTTCCTCTTTCATCCGTGGAAACGGAAGTCTTTCATATACGGGCGCATAGCAACGGACGGACATGCCCAGTGGCCATTACATCTTGTACTTCCGGCTGTTCAATGCTAATTGATAAAGCTATCTTGCGCTTCCGGGTCAAACCGTTGCAGTTCGTTTTTCCTGCAGCAGCACGGGGGGATTGGTACGGAAAACCCGAACCCCGATCACAAGCAGAACGCTGCACTGGATTAAAAGCGGGATTTGCGATTATTGCATATCGACTTCACGCAAGCGACGTCACGGTGACACGGTTTTTCACGGGGGTCGAGCAGAACATCGATCTGTAGTCCACCGCCTCTCTCTCTGTCTCTCTCTCTCTCTCTCTCTCTAACCAGTCAATATCCTAAGCTTAGAGGCTGGTTAGTTATATTCTACTCAGTTACGGTGGTCTGCATTTCCCAACATCCATTGCTACCGACTGAAGACTGAGAGGAAACACATCCTGGATTTTCTTCTCGGCTCTCTATGCTTTGGATCTAGGGATTTGAGGCCCCTTTGGGGTGGTGGGGGGGTTTAACCCACAATAATTAGATTTAAACAAACCCCCCCGCCTAGGACTCAAAGTCTATTTTTAAACCAAATAACTTTTTCACCAAACTTCTCACGTACAGATCCAAAATAGACCATCTAGACTTCATATTCGCAGCTTTGCATGCGATATTAGCACTGCCTGGGCATTTCACAGACTATCCACCATTCATTTTCACCCTCCGATCTGCAGGCGGTCTAAACACCTCTGAGAAGCCGGCGAACGAGCGCTGCTCAGCGGACACCCGCGCTCCATCGTTTACGCCGCTGATCTCAGATATCTCACGCCCGAACCGAACACCACCAGACCTCCCCCGGGCTGGTCAGCCTCTGCTCGGTGGTCCTCCGTGTGTTTGTGTGTTTTGGTGAACGGATTTCTCCTACACCCTGAGCCCCGTCGCGCGCCATGCCCGGCCCGGTGGCCGGTAGTAAATCTCGGGTGTATGCCGATGTCAACACTTTGAAGAGCAGGGAATACTGGGACTACGAGGCCCATGTGCCCACCTGGAGGTGAGAGATTTAAGGCTATAAAAAGCCCAAGTGCATCATCACCTGATGTTGTGTCTCAAAACCCAGCGAGCTGCCTACCTTAGGTGCGTTTTGTGTATAATTTTGTGCATGTGTCTGCTGGATTTCTTTGCGCAGTGGTTCACATTTGTAGGCTCGCCATCGATCGTGCTGGGAAAGTCATCAATCTGCGTGATCGAGCAGCCCCTGTTTCAGAGCTGATGATGAGAGGATGACATGAACGGATTTACAGATGCAGCGTTAGGGAGAGAGAGAGAGAGGAGTGTGTGTGACTGTCCACAGCTTCCACAGATTTTATGCAAATGCACCGATTCCCTCAAGTGTGCTGTGCACATCCAGTAATTACCATTCTAAACCAGTGCACTAATACAGCATTTAGTAGCTTTAATGGTTAGATTCCCAAGGATCAGTTAATGTGCTTCTGTTTTGCAGGGTGCACATATATAAATACAAGTGATGTTGATTATTCTGTAATTTTTTTTTTATCAATTAATCCGTTTTCTGTATAGAACACAGAAGAAATAATTTAGCAGCTCTTTTCCATACAGTGAAAGTGATCATAGTGACACAACACCATGAAAGCACTATAAAATTCGCAACTATATGAGTCTCTTAAAGCCAATCTGTAGCCATATTCATGAATAGTAATGAGGAGGTCTGCTCTGATTGGCTGTTTCTCAGCGTTGCTCATTTCAGTAGCACAAACAGATT
>JAUMHQ010000094.1:6124235-6149611 GCA_032361165.1 Enteromius paludinosus | reverse complement strand
TTGTCTGTGAATGTTTTTTTTACTTTGAAAGGTCTGGTGCCCATCCACTTCCATTAAATGACTACCAGACTGCCACGATTAAAGTTAAACATCTTCGTTTGTGTTCTGCTGAGGAAACAAAGTCACCTACATCTTGGATGCCCTGGGGGTAAGCAATTAATCATCTAATTTTCATTTTTGGGTGAACTATCCCTTTAAACTAATGCCTAGTCCGGGCTTAGTTATTTCTGAAATTTGTCATTGAAATTACATTGAGAATACATATCAGATTGGAATTGTCACAGATTTACCGTAGAAACATAAGCAACCGGTAATAAAGCGATTTCAAAGCATTATCTGGACGCAAATTAGATCCTATGAGAATTACTGAGAAGAGTAGTGATGATTATTTAAACAGCAAATTAGATTTTACATCTGAATAATGAGTCACGGCTAGTCGTGATGCTTTTGAAGTCCATGTGCTCCTGTTTTATTCCTGATTGGGATCACAATGACTGCTTGATGGTGTCTGTTAATGCGTACTATTGTTGATTGAAGGACTTCCTTTTTTCTGATTGTTCGTCTGTTTTTCTGTCTGTTTTGCGGTTTCTCCCCAATCACTCTGCAGTCTCGAACACCTGCGCTTGTCTTTGAATGCATCAATAACACAGATTTTAAGGTATATTCTAATTAAGGTTATCTATCTTTTTTCTGTTTGTCTGTTTTTATTTATATCTGTTGTTTGTCTCTATCAGTGTCTTTCCTGTCTATCTGTCTGTCTTTTATTTGCCTTTCAATCTTTTTGTGTGTCTATATATGTCTATCTTAATTTGTCTTTCTGTGTTTCATTTGTCTATATATCAGTCTGTCTATCTATATACCTGCTGTTTGTCTGTATCAACGTCTGTCTGTCTTTGTTCGTTTAAGGTACTGAATAATTATCAGTTATTTGGCAAAATGTTTGCTGTCTCCTGGTTAATCAGAATCCAAGGAATGATGTACTAATCAAAACGATCTGACTTGTCTAAGTTGCAATTAAATCGAAACCCTTCGAGTCTAATATCCTCCGTTTCATTCCTGTTTAGGAGCTGTATCAGAAGCTAACAGATTACGATATACGTTTTTACATGTATGAACTACTAAAGGTAAGATACGCTACTGAACTCACAAGTGTGTGCGTCACTCTCTTGTTTTTGGTCAGGTTTTTTTAAGTAGTTTTTTTGTAACACGGGCAGGCTCTGGACTACTGCCACAGTATGGGGATCATGCACCGCGACGTCAAACCCCACAATGTTATGATCGACCACCAGTTAAGGAAGGTAATGATGTGGGGGTTTATTTTTTCTTGTTGTTTTCTTAGTTCCTCATCTTGAACTGCTTTTCAAGAAATTTTAATATTCCCTCTGTAATGTAGGAACTGGCTTTATGCACCAGCAGGGGGCATCAGGGTGCCAGTTTCTTTTGGCAAACAAGGTAGTACTGAGATGTTGATTTGTGTGTGTTTGATGCAGCTGAGATTGATAGACTGGGGTCTCGCTGAGTTCTATCACCCTGCGCAAGAGTACAATGTCAGAGTGGCTTCACGCTATTTCAAGGGTCCAGAACTGCTGGTGGACTACCAGGTAAAATGCTCTTTAAGAATCACTCAGATTAATTTAATAGTTCTTGATTTTGACACACAAGCACTTTTTTTTATATGTAACTTAACATTCCTCAGATTTTTGTCAGGAACCGGTTCATCCAGTTACAGATCACTTTAAGTATCCAGAAATATGTGTCTGCAGCACCATCCCGATCTATTGCGGAGTTGCTCAGCGCCATTGTTTATATTGAAACTCTTTGACCTTATTGCCTTATCTTCAGATCAGACACTGTTGTTACATGAGACAACAATAAAAAGCCGTCATTAACAGTCAGATTAGCATGAAATAAACAGTGATGGTATTGCAGATGTCTTTAAACGTTTAGACCGATGTCAGACTGACTCATAATCATTGCATGTAGTTTGTCATTTTTATAATCAGAATAAACATACGAATGTCACACATTCTTTTTGGGTTAAATGTGTATTGTGTTGTGTGTGGAGATGTATGATTACAGTCTGGACATGTGGAGTCTTGGCTGCATGCTGGCCAGTATGATCTTTCAGAAAGAGCCTTTCTTTCATGGCCAGGACAACTACGATCAGGTAACGTTAACATTAGTATCTTATACATGAGGAATAGATTCTGCATTCTGTATTGTATTTAGTTCTACTTTGTAAACGCTTTGTCTTAAGCATTTACCATGATTTTATTCGATCTCCACATTCTCCAGTTGGTGCGGATTGCAAAAGTTCTTGGGACGGATGAGTTATTTGGCTACCTGCGCAAATACCACATTGAATTGGACCCACGATTCAAAGACCTGCTTGGCCAGTGAGTACCAGTAGAGGATGTCATAGAGGCATTTCAGAAAATTCAAAGGAATATTTTAAACTATTTTAATACACAGTAATAACAGCAACAAGACAAGTATAGAAAGCTAATTTATGTAATTTGTTATATATTATAGCATGTATTGCAATAATGGTTGGTTATCAAAATAAACTACTGTTAAATTATATTATTTGTAACCAATTATTTATGGTTAATTAAACTTAACACTATTAAAAAAAGTTAACTGGATTAAAAATAATTTTAAAACATACACTTTTAGGCAATATTTCTCATTTTCGTTGAGTTACATGATTTTTCACTTGATTTTACTAAATAACTAAAATATAAAAAAAAGTGAAATAAAAACTATTTAGAAAAGAAAAGAAAAACAATAAAAATGACAATAACAAAAAAAATGTTTACAATTAATAAAATGATTAAAATAAATATAAGTAATTGTAAAGTAATATTTTATACTATTTTAATACTGAAATGATACAGGAACAAAGTACCAAGTACTCTACCAACTGATTTAATACCAGTACTGACAATCTACTACTATGCAAGTTTGTCCGGTTATTACAACTGTCTATCTGTATCCCACAGGCAGACACGGAAGCGCTGGGAACAGTTTGTGCAGACGGAGAACCAGCATTTGGTGAGTCCAGAGGCCCTGGACCTTCTCGACAAGCTGCTACGCTACGACCATCAGCAGAGACTGACCGCCACTGAGGCTATGGAGCACCCTTATTTCTGTGAGTTAGTTCACCTCACCGCTGACAGTGTATGTAGACAAAACAAGCAGTCGAAAAACCCTAAAACATACATCATTTGTGTGTCTTAAGATCCAGTGGTGAAAGAGCAGTCTCACACTAATACAGATGGCACCATAGTGTCAAGTGGAACCAACACACCCCGATGAGAGCAGGTATCAAGATTGAATTAGTGTTATTTATTTAGCATTTATTGGTTCAGTCACTGTTTAATGGTACATGTACAAGTTTATTTTTGTTGACAAATGTAATATTTAGAAACTTTCAAATATTATTCTGTATGTCAGTGTTGTTATTATTTATATACCGTAGTATTCATATTTAAAATTATCTTTTATTTATTTATTTATTTTTTGTTTAATTTTGTTGTTTGCCTTAATATTTTGATTTAGCTTTAATTAATTTTTATTTCACCTTTATTTTCAAATATCGATTGCAGTAGTTTGTTATTTTTCACATGGCAATATTGGTATTATCAACGATATTTTGTTTTATCTTTGCGTGTATAAAATTGATTAATTATGAATTACACAGAATCCACAGCTTGTTTTTGTGTAGCATTTTATATTGTCTTTAATTCAAATTATATTGTTTGAAATTCTTTTTTCCTTTTATTTTTTAGGATCCAGAAAAGGCGTTTGTTACCTCAATTTTTTATCCCTTGTGTCTGAAACCTCTTCAAGTGTACAGTGAAAGTTGGAGCTAAACAGCACCTGTTACACCTCGTCTCTCAGACACACACACACACACACATAAGCGCGCACATTCGCATACACTCACACCGACACAGACATTTCAGCTTTCCTGTGTCTGTCAAGGTTGGTCTGCCCTTCTATAACAGGTCTGTTCCTCTAGCTTGAAGATTTCAAAGCTTTCCCTCCCAAGTTTTAGATGAAAGGAATATATCCTCGACTCCGCCCCCAAATACACTGGCCCGTCCCTCCTTAAACTAGGCATGGAGAATGAGACCAGAATGAACCCCGCCCCCTCTCTCCTTATTGGTCTGTGTGTCCGTCTGTTCAGTATTCAGACCTTGGCGCAGCCTCCACATACTGTAGTAATAAAGTGGCATGGTGGACCTTTATTTCTTTGCTCTAGGTAGATTGATTACTATATTAATGAAAATAAATGATTTTTATTTAGATTTATGTGCCTTGTGGTTGTCTGTTAATTTGCGGTTTGAAATGTGTGCCTATTTGTGGTGTTTGCAATTGCCATTTCTCATACTTGATGATCTTCCCTAAAATGAAAAATGTACTAATTTATTCAATTTCATGTCATTCCAAACATATATAACTTTTTTTTTTTTTTGCAAAACAAAAGACATTTAAAAAAATGTTGGAGTCAAGACAACTTTGGAGCTAACCGTTATTTTAAAGTGCCCCTATTATGGATTTTTGAATATGACCTTATGCAGTGTGTAACACAGCTCTAAACATCCTGCAAAGTATCTCAAAAAAAAAAAAAAAAAAAAAAAAGTACCAATTATGGCAGATTAGTGTTAGCAAAGAAGGGGTTTGGAAAAAGTTAATAGTTAATTAATTAATAGTTGAGAAAATTGTTTTGGGAGTTAAAATACAATGGAAGTGATGAACAAAGGTATTATTATTATGAGATATCACATGTTGTTCTAAAATGTCCTTTAAGTGTTTAAATATTTGGTGTAATTTGTTTGTGTTGAATGGAATATTTTAGTCAAATTTGGCTAAACTTACAAATGTACAGAAAGTATTTACTTAAATTTTTCATTCTTTGTTATATTGCAGCCATTTGCTAAAAACATTTTAAGTAAATTTTTTACCTCATTAGTGTACACACAGCACCCCATATTGACAGAAAAACACAGAATTGTTGAGTTTTTTGCACATTTTTTAAAGAGAAATTTAAATATCACATGGTCGTAAGTATTCAGACCCTTTGCTGTGACACTCATAGATTTAACTCTGGTGCTGCCCATTTCTTCTGATCATCCTTGAGATGGTGCTACACCTTCATTTGATTTTAGCAAATGGCTGCAATATAACAAAGACTGAAAAAATGTATGGGGGTCTGAATACTTTCGATACCCACTATGTTCCTTATGGTGCAAAAAATATGAGTAAAAACAGCAAAAAATCAATCATCAGACATCTCTTTTAAAATGTTAATTATACCGTTTTGCACCGTGAAAGTATGCAAAACATGGTTTTGTTACATTGTCAATCAAACTCCTCATTTTCTTCTGTTCGTTGTTGACCATGGTGCGTGAGACTTGGTTTGTTGGTCATGTTGTGTGCAACACGATCTCTTCATCTCTGATGTTAAGCAATATTTGGGCTACGCGATATCTTACCTTTGCCAGCCAGGTTAATTAATTGGCTCTGGCTCCCAAGCTCCTCTGCGTCATCATAACAGGTCTTTTGTATTCAAGAGATGTTGTCACCCTTACAATAAGGGCAACCTCATAAATAAAGCTTTTTCTCTTTGTTAAACATATTTGTAGTCTCAAAACTCCCAGAAGTGAGTCCTAACAGATCTGCCTTTGTAAAACACAGGAGAAAAGATTGTCCTGTTTTTACCAAGACAAGTTTTATAGTGTGTAAGCGACTCAACACCACGTGAGGCAGCAGCATAATGCCGCTTTGGGAGGCGGCCCTTTGTGAAACCAAGGGCTCAAGTGTCCATTGCTGGCTCATGGGATGACACGATTTCTCCAAGACCTCCTTAATCTATGCAGTCCACATTGGTCCGGCCCACCTCCACAGGTCACTGTTCACCTGTGTTTAGTTCTTTTTTTAACCCTCTTCTCAATTTCAGTGTTAAACAGAGAGACTCATCATTATTCATGTCCAGGCCTTGTGTGGTTACTTCTGCCCTCAGTGGCCCTGACCTTGACCAACAGCTCCTCATGCGTGACTCCGACATGAATATTTCCGAGTGAATCTCATCAGATTGAGACCTGAGAGAATGTATGTCAAGGACAAACCTCACAGGTCTTGAAATACATATGCTTTTATTTAAAAATGATGAATATCTCAAGTCCAAAATCCTGCAGAGCCATTTCGGGCACCTAATTGTCTTCTTGACAGAAAACTTACGTTTTGGTGGACCAAAGTGAAAGGAAAATGAGGTTTAGAGACATTACCTGTCACATCATTACCTTTTTTGTTTTTGATGACATTTGATGAAGTGACTTTAGTAATGACCTTATGTAACTTCCGCCACACCCAATGGTCATATTTGGAGGTGAAAGGAACCCTGGGTCAATTTGGCTAACTTAAACCACATCCAGCAATTACGCTGATGAATGGGAGTATGGTTGGGTAAACAAACTCCAAAAGGTCACTTAAAGGGATAGATAGTTCATTCAAAAATGGAAATTCTGTCACTATCACTCTGACGTCGTTCCAAACCCATAAGACCTTTGTTCATCTTTGAAACACAAACTAAGATATTTTTTTATGAAATCTTAGAGCTTTCTGACTCTGCACAGACAGAAACATTACTAGGTTCAAGGCCCAGGAAGGTAGTAAGGGTATTGTTATAATAGTCCATTTGACATATTGCTTTCACCATAACTTTATGAACCACTGACGTCACATGGCTTATTTTTTTTTTTTTACAATGTCCTGCCTAAATAGGCTACTGTAATTTGTGTTCTGAAGATGAACATAGGTTTTATGGGTAGGAAAAGACTTGAGGGTGAGTAAACAATCCCTTTGGAATGACGTGAGGGTGAACTTTTGGGGTTAACAATCATTTTAAAGTTAATAAGAGAAGCCATTTTGAGAAAATAAGGCACTGCTGGTGCCAGACAAAAACGGAGGAGATGCCCATTTTATTGTGCTGTGAGGATGGAATTGGAAAAAATTGAAAAATGCCAGAAACATTGCCTGACAGAAGCTGTCCAAACATACTTTTAGTCTTGTGACTACATTCTTACAAGATGACTCATTGATAGTATATCTAGCTTGAGCAAACAGAAGGATTGATTACCCAGAATGATTGAGAAACACCATCATGTGACTGATGATTCATCTCCAAAGCTCTCTCCTAGAGTATATATCTGCACTAATACTAAGGTTATTAAGCTGACAATTGCATTAAAATAGTTTTTTCTGGAATTTCCTGTAATCGCATGAAACCAGACTTGTGATTATTGACATATTTTGGGGTTTGATCGAAAGCTTATTCTGGCTAGGTACCATCTGCTTAGACAGGAAGACATCTAACCAACATGAAAGCCGTGTAAGCAACCGCAGCTAGTTTTTTGATTCAAGAAAATCAGCAATGCCTGATGTGATAATAACAGACAGGCGTGCTGTTGAGAATCAGAATGTTAGCACAATTAGCATTAGCAAAACAAGTCTCCCTGAATTTTAAATTGATTTTAAATTGTATGAAGTAATACAAATTTGCCACCAATTACCAACCGTGTATAAGTGTTACGTATTAAAATTAATCTGAATATCTCAAAGCAATAGGTGTATGTCACACAGCCAAAGAATGCGTTAACCAGCCAATTAAAAAGAGATCGCCAAGTAAATTAATTTGGTTTAATTAAATGGTAAAATTAAAACCAAAAACTTGAACGCTGGGGGCGTGTCCGACGCTAAAACCACGCCCCCTCGCGCGAAAGCTGCCGCCTCTCTCAGCTGTCAGATACCTAGACAACCTGAATGGATGCTCCCTCTAGCAGCTTAATTGGATTTATACAGCCATATATGTTTGGTAATATGCATTTATGTGAGGGGTAACAAGCAAACTGTAGGTTTTAGTAACTAACTGTAATGATAGCAACTCGCGAAAAACACTGATACTTTGCTCTCTCTTGTTAATAGTGTTAGGGGAGGGGCCATGCTTAGTTACTCCAGTGCGTCATCGCGTCAAGAGGTTAACCCCACCCAAACGATCGTGAACAAGAAAATGGTGAAAAACTGTTTAACGGTCTAACTCCACACTTCATTGTTGTCCTCAGTCTTTGTAACGTGTTTTGTAGCAATACATAGCATTTATGTTTATAGAAACAACACCCTGAATTGCCTTTACACTGACTTCAAAAGCATATTTTGTGGCCCAGTACCAGACAGATTAGTTTAGTCTGTCTAGACTAGTGCACCAGACTCTCAAAAGTTGTGAGAAGTCAGCCAATCAGATCCAGATCGCACATGTTGTTTCTGACTTAAAATTCTGTGTCTTTGACATTTTCATGTCTGTCAAATTGAATTTACTTGTTTTTAAACTGTGTTTATTTATAGCCTCAGTTAATTTGCCTCAGACCACAGGCCAACAGCTAATGTAAGAGTGAGACCAATTGTGGATGCAAGATAAACTTCCTGCTCGAGGACACATGATCCCTTGCTTCCTGTCCTACAACCTGACTCCTCAGCTGCTCACGTTTAAAAACATCTTCGCCATGAGATTTTCAGCGCTGCTTGGTTGTATCACGGTCTGCGATATCTGGTTGAGATGTGATGATGATAAACCCACCTACCCTTTGTCAGTGGAAAACCACAAACTGCAGAACAACAAGGTGAGCTTAACCACTCAACCAGTTCACCCAAAAATAACATTTCAGACATCATTTGTTCACTTTTGTGTCATTCTAAACACAGACAACTTAATTTCTTCTTTTGGAATAAAGCAGTAAATGGTTGCAGACCGTACAATGCAAGTGGATGGTGACCAAAGCATTTCAAGCTACTAAAGTACCATTGATTCTTCATAGGTACATGTGACTCAAGCACAAGTTGTCCGAAGCCATGTGATAGCTTTGTGTGGGCAACAGGCTGAAATTTAAGTTGTTATTCTCTCACCACTGTGGTGACCATTCACTTTCAATGTACAAATGAAAAGCAGCTTGGGCTTTTTGCCATTAAAGGAATAGTTCACCCAAAAATGAAGAATTTTTGAGTAGAACTAAATCTGTGAGAATTTCTTTGTTCTGCCGAATACAAAGGAAAATATTTTGAAGATAGTTTGTAACCAGGCTGTTTTGGGTCACCATTGACTTCCATTGTAGGAAGAAAAATACTATGGAAGTCAGTGTTGACCCAAAACAGTCTAATTACAAACTATCTTCAAAATATCTTTGATTTATTTGATCGTTCTTTTCCACATTAGGAAAAAGTCATACGTTTCTTTTAATTTACAGTGTAAAAAATAATTTAATTTGTGTTATTTGAACAATTCATAACAGTTCTAGAATATTTTATATGTTAAAGTGGTAACGCATTCATTTTGTATGTTGTTTATAAGACTTTACAGATATCTTCAAAGATTTAAACATTCTACTGCACAGCTCCCAAAAAAGGTGATACAGTCCATATTATTATAATTACTAAATTGCAATTCTGAGATTTCCCCATCGTTGGACTGTTTTTGTTTGTTTTACAGTAAGATATGATGTGATTACTTGAGAAATTGCACATAAAACATTTCAAAAATACATTTTAAGTGACTTCAGATCGTATAGCTAAACTTGTTTATTGCTTATTTTGCTGAATCACGTGAACGCCACTCAACTTTTGAAATCATATGCGTTTTATTATTGAAAGGTTATTCAAATGCATATAAACAGAAAATCAGTAAATTCACAATGTTGTCACACAGTTTTAGTTTCAACACAGTAATGCACACCGGTAGCCAGTTTCCATCACACCTCTTTGAGAGAGAACCTTGGGCCCCCCGTCCCACACAGAAACAAACCAACAGATGAATAAATAAACAAACAAATAGCTGTGTCGTATTTCCCACCTGATGAGGACTTTCCACTGGTTTAATTACAGATAGAATCACACAAAACAGTTTGACTCTACTGGAATTTCATAGATTTCACAATTCAAGTCCAAACGTCCAAGAAAAAAAGTATCATGTAAAAAAACAACAACTCCTGTGTCATTATGAAATGTAAAATATGTAGAGTTCCAGTACTCAGGGCATCTAAAGATCTGCTCCTTTCCAATTAAAACCAGATTTGTTGCATGGTACATCCTCCCAACACAAGAATCCAACAAGATTGTAGAACTCTTGGTCCCTCACTTTACGTCTTCTGTGTAGAGTGAGGTCTGGCTCCATTGCCCAGTTTGTAAACTCCCAAAGGGCTGAAGATGTTGGGAGGTTTTGGAGATGCTTAATTAACTCACTCGTTTTATGTTGTTACTACGTCTGCGCCGAAAGCAGGCAGGTAAGCAACGCTTATCCGATTTGATCATAGGTGAACTGGGAGGAGAGGCTTGTTTTCTGCAAAATCAGAAACACATAAGGTAAACATAACATAATCAGCCCATTCATTTTTTTATGCAACCCTTCTTGATGAGTACAAACAACAGTGGGATTATTTTAATCACTCCTCTGTGTTATCTGTACATATCCAAACCGTCAGTCTGCAGGTTATGCCAGTAGGTTTTTAGTAGCTTTGCTCTAAAACAATGAGCAATATAATGGGCACAATATAATTCGCTTTACATCCTTTCTGCATTCTCATGAACTAATGTAGATGGCTCTCACTCAAAAAGATGCCACGCACCACTGCAATGTCTCAAAATAAAGGCCAATTAAAGTGTCTCTGTACATAATTACAAAACATAACGTAACAGCCGCAACAGGTTTTGCAAACAGGAAGTACAGCAAATTGTTATTTTTTTGGGGCATGATTTACTTAAAATGAGGAAAGTAGTTAGTAAGATGTTTGCATGATTTAGTAAATCAAGTTAACGAATGAGTAATTTGTGCACATTGTGGGGATCCCTTTATATGTTTTATCCGGTATTGAATTAATAGGTGTTCGGGAGTAAATAAATCAGTTGATAAGATGTTTCATAAACATTTCATAAACGTTCTATTATTGAACGAATGAGTGTTTTGAACAAATAAATGTTTCAATCATACTTGATTTCTATTGTCCACCCACAAATCACAAAATTAAAATTCTGAAATTATCATTTTTTTATTTTCAAAAAAGGGATATATATATATATTTCACATTTATGTTTAATAATATTGAGCAAGAATGATGGCATTGCTTTTTGTGAGTTCAACGAAAATGAATCTGGATTAGTCAAAGCCACCTACTTTTCGGCCAAGAAATTCTGAATAAAACTACTTTTTCGTCACATGGGTTAAGAACTACAGGAAGTAATAGATGGAGATAGAATTTAGATTTTTGAGTGAACAACCTTTTTTGAGTGTTTTGGAATGTAAGCCTCACCTGGCTGCTGCCGCCGCAGCTGCTGCCGCTTCTTTATTGCGCAGCTGGCGCATTATACGCAACATGCGACAAATCTGACGCAGTGTCATCTTTGGAGCGTGGCAGGCCAGACGTGGCCGAGGGGCCCCTCTGGGCCCTCTGTAGCTGAAAAGGGACATGTAATCGCCACCAGGCCCCCTGCCAAAGAGTTGAACACTGCTGCTGCCATAGCATGATGCACACTGAAAGAAACACAAGAGCAATTGTTTTCCTTGAAATCAAGATTTGGATATCTTTTATATCAATTAACCAAACAATTGATAACTAATAATTAATCAATTAATTAACCAGCTGATAAAAAATCTTTCACTTGAGCTACTAGTTTCAAACCAAGAACACAATTAATTAACTACAACCTAAGAAACCAAAGCCTTCACATACACACAAACATACACACACACACACACACACACAAACTCTATACAACAAGCTTGAAGACACACAGATTCTTTTACTTGACACCTGATCGGCCCAGAGAACAGACATGATACATCCACACCAATAGCGCTGACAGAATATGACCCAGACTAGAACAAAGAAAGCTCAAACTAACTGAACTGAGAATAAGATTCATCCTGTTAACTGATCCAAGGCATGTCTTTTATTTCACTAGTATCACCACCAGAGACACTATTGTATTCAATAGTGATCAATATTTAAACTCTCAACCTCTTCACGAAAGGAGACAAAACTGCATCTAAAATCTAAATCCGTCTTCCAAATATCACCAAAATAATTTCGGTGTGCAGCACAAGATGATGTTTATTCTGTTTGAACCATCTGTTATTTATTTCCAACCATGTGTGAAGGCATCCTAAAAAGTTCTTAAAATATATCAACTCATCTGCAATAAAAAAAGAGCACTCTTAATCTTAAAATATACTCACCGGTACGACTGTTGCCATGGTAACCAACTCAGTTCAAGGCGTCCCCGGGATGCTGCAGAATTATGAGTAAAATTTGCCCGCCTTAACCGAGCATTCATCTCTTATACCTGTTGTCTTCCCAGGTGCCACATAATGTGACCAATCACAGGGGACCCAGTGGTCCAGTTCCGCCCTCTGAACCTGACATCACCAAGTGATGTCACTCCGCTGCTGCTTTAAACTGGACACAACAATGGGCAGAGGGTGTCTCGCGTTTCAGGGCCTCAGCAGCAGTGACATGCACTTAATTATCACGCTACCTTTTGTCTCTGGTGGGTAAATTTAGAGTCTAGTAGGAGGGAACAAAGGAGCGTTCTGAGAACAACGCATGCTATGTATTGGTAGACGTGTTCATGGGAGAGGAGCTTTGTGTCGCCTACAAATAAATTAAAGCAGCTCATGCTTTACTAACAGTGACGCTGCTATACCATGACAACAGGTTACATGTGTTACATTTATTAGTGTTTGGCTCATGGATATTTGAATGAAGGGGAATTTGATAAAAGCATGAACATGGTTATCAAGGATAATGAATGAATGGCATTCATCATTGGGGCAGATAGATAGATGGATGGATGGATGGATGGATGGATGGATGGATGGATGGATAGATAGATAGACCATGAATCAATTTCCTAGCATCCCCCAATGATGAGAAGCAAGGACGAAACAGTATTAGTGAGACTTAAAACTCAGTTGATTATCTAAAATAACACCATCACAAGCCCACATCACATCTGTGCTGGCGTACATTTGAAGACACATTATGACAGCCACAGCTTTTTTTTTTTTTTTGCCTTGTTCAACTGTCAGTTGTCTCGTGAAAAGCAAAAACCTCAAGACAGGGCTTACCAGCTCTGCTAGGCGAAGCAGGTCACTCAAAAACCAGAAGCAAGTTACAAGTAATCAAACAAAAGCACTGCAATCTTCAAAATACGTGAGCGAAAAGTATTGCTTTATATTGCAGAAATAAGGGAGTTTGGAATAGCTTTATGCATGTTGTTTTACATTACATGTTTACTTTATGTGATCATGTAATGTAGTCCAGAGCTCCCTGAACTCTCCACATCTCTTTATCTTCTCCCTAGCTGTAAATTTGTACGGTTCAGTGTCATAAAATATGGAGCTGCAATAAATCTCTTGGTAACCACCAGTACAAATTTCAGCAGCCACCAAATGTCCTTCCTGTTTCTGTGCTCCTCCCTTTATTAGGTCACCCTTCATTATAGTCGACAGTACATAGTCTATCACCACTGATATCACCCTGCCTGTGAATGTCAGTGCTTGTGTAATATAAGAACTTGTGATTCTAAATATCAGCCTGTTATGCTTAATAATTTGTGTAGCGTTAGTACACAGCCTATTGTAGATTTCCAAACAATTTACAATACCTGTTTTAATAACTTGTTTGTGAAACCTGTTTATTTACTTAGCAATACTGCCACCCTGAGACGAAACTGTGACACCCTACAATAAAGACTAAACTGGCATCAGAGCTGGGGAAGTGAATTGGGCATTAAAAGTATAGTGGGGAAATGCCTTTCTTATTTTTTTAATTTACATTTTTATATAGTGTTCTACTTTATTCTACTTAAAGTGTAGTTTAAGCAAAACAATCATTAACCGATCACTGTTTTATGTTTATGTTAGTACTAATTTATTTCTGTTTGTTCAACTTATGCGTGCGCACGGGACGTCACAAATGCTCTGAAAGAGACTCGTGGAGGTTGCGCGAGCGGGTGAAATAAACCTCAGAATAAACAAACACTTAAATGACATTTAGTCTCATTTCTATTCTACATTACAGTTGTATAAACTACAGCAAATTAGAAATATAATTGTCAAACTGCTATTTGACAACATCTAGTATGCAAAACCGGCAGAGCTTTTGCTTTAGTCAAAAGGTTTTCGTTGTCTTAGGTTAAATTAAAACAAACAACAAAAAAAAAGCTCACGTCTCACGGTGCCATAAAACGCTATTGACAGCCTGTTTGAGTCGCGCCCTGTGTGCAAACACAACGACAGGGTTATGACACCAACAACGCCCACAAGGAGGAAGTACGATGAGCAAGTATCGATAGTTTACGTGACGAGTTAGCTTTTGGTATTAGTGCATTTTTATTGTTTTTTGTATTCTAGAAAACAAATCGCGAACTTTTGTGGGACACAAACAGCGTGCGCACCGTTTTGCCGCACTTGCGCTCGGCACGCGCAACAGGTGCTCGGATCTGCAGTGACTGCGTCATGAATTATTCATGAGCAGCTGGGTATGAACTCTGCCCAGGCTCGAAGTCGAAAGTCAGTAGTTGTAGTCCACGAGCGCTGGAGACAGTCAGTGGGGGTCCCACCTGCGTTCCTACCGTTCTCTGTCGTCTTGTGGACACCCCTAAATGAAAACTAAAATGTCACCTTCGCTGTCCCCCCGCTTTTTTTCCGAAAAGGAGGTAGCCAAACATTGCACCAAGGAATCATGCTGGGTGTTGTTAGGGACGCGCGTCTACGATGTGACAGGGTTCCTTCGGATGCACCCGGGCGGAGAGGCGCTCATCCTCCGCCGCTCTGGCAGGGACATCAGCCGCGAGATCGAAGGACCCCCACACCGGCACTCGGAGAACGCCCGGAGGTGGATGGAGCAGTACTACATCGGTGAACTCGACAGAGACAGCACAGATGAAGATACTGAGGTGAGTCCCAAAATACCAACGCAAAGTCACTCATATTGTCACACGCACTATTTTGAGGAAGTTGTATATCTTAAGTTGTCAATCTTTGGTTCAGGAACTTGGCTACATTAAATTACTTAAAACAAACAGAGCCAGCAAAGGAATTCAGGAGAAAGTTTGGCGCGTAAAGATTCTTAAGAGTCATGACAGATTTGAATTAATTATTTAATCTGAGTTCGATTCGTAGTGAATCGGTTCTCACTCGCCGACTCACTGAATCGAGAAGTAAAGCATAAAGTTAAATGTTTACGACTTCATTGCATGCTCAATTTATTGTTTAGCATTAAAATATGAAAAACGTTTTGCCGTGTCTGTGTGACAAATTAAGTTGCATATTATGTAGTCAATAGAAATTAAGTTTTAAATGAATGAACAAACTAAAAGGGGGGCTCATAAAATTAAATTTTTGTTATATTGAGTTGTATAGTTCTATTATTAATGCAACACGTTTAAGAAAACCAAACATTTTAGTATACTTCAGGACAAATCACATGCTATGCCGTGGTCACACGTGATGATACAATTATGGCCAGGTCATAAAATAATCACCAGATTAATTTTTTTAAATTAAAGTAGGTTTTATTCGCTTTCTTTTATATATATGTACCAATAAATATTTGAAACCCTTTGATAAGAAACGCCTAGATTATTATCGTGATATTTGTGTGTCGTGTCAGCAGGTAGGCTATATATTCCACTGAGGGCTCTTATAAGATAAACAAGCCTTCTGTGCTTGCCTCTCCTCTGTTACTCCTCAAGGAACAAGCGAGGGAAGGACCATGTATCTCAGCTTCCAGTCCCAGTTTTATGTATTATTTAAATTTTATTGTTAGTTTTATACATATCGAGTCCTATAACCAAAACTGTTTGGTATTGACAGAATATTTATTGCCATTATGCCAGTAATAAACATCTTAATATGAGGCATGTACTGGCTCTAAGCTCAAAGTGCAGAAGAAGGGTGGATATTTCATATTGTAGAAGGTGTAAATGAGTGTGTGTGTGTGTGTGTGTGTGTGTGTGTGTAAGAGAGAGAGTATGTGAGACAATCAAACCGGTCTGTCTTGTCTAAGCAGTGGCATGAACTCCAGCATGACCCACCACAAAATGGCTAAGTAGGAAAGTTTCCACTCCACTTCAGGTTTCAGAACATGAAGTATCATTGCAATTAATGGTCACGTCACCATTTCTTAATCGTTTCTGAATGAAGTCAAGCTCCACTCATTCGCTGGTATCTTGAACCATTTCAGCTGGGTTTAATTTTGCATTGTTCATTGTCTTGACTGATGATTAGATAGAAATGAGCATGCATTGAAATTTCTGGACGACCTGACTCCAAGACACTAATGCTGCCAAACATTTCAAAGTAACTGTTTCAGTTAATATCAGGTTAATCATAATAAATTCATAGCAAATTCACAATATACATTATTCAGTTAAAATTGTTTGGAAGCAGATTATTAGAAAGCGGCGTGTTTTTTTGACTTATTATCATACAACTGCTCAGAAAACATTAAGGAAATATATCTAGGGATTTTAAAATAGTGTTTTCCAATGAATTAATGAAAAATAAATTACATAAAAATGTATAATATCATTATTATTATTATAATTTAATTTTTTGCAGTTAATCTCCAAGTAATTTTTTTAATCCTTAAGGAGCATTCGCTTATGACCAGAGAAGTCATGCTAATTAATTTATCAAAAAGTGTGGGAACTTAAAGCTGACTTAGAATTCTAAGTTGTTAATAACGTATTACATCATTAATTAATTCTAAACCCTCATTGCTGTAATCGTTTAGCGTGTTTGTTGTAAAGCAGGAGTGTGTTTGTATGTTATACAGTGAATGAGTGTGTATTTTTAGGATTGCATGGATTTGAGTGCCTCGGACACATTGCGAATTGTGGCCTACATTTGACGCTGAGACTTTGAGTCACCCGTCCTAAATGTTAAAGTCATTTCTCAGCAGCCTGCAGTGTAGTCTGGTGTGAGGACTTGAATCCCCACCACTCAAGACAAGGGCTTGGCCTGAGACATTGCTAATCTATGTTTCCACATAGTTTCACAAGCTCTTTTTAACACCCTCAGGTGATAAATATCGCTGTAGTACAAAGTTTATATAAATATATAGTCATTAGTGATTTCGAAATCAATGAAGTCTAATCTAATTATTGAGTTACTAGTGGTTAAGCATTTTAAGTTTTATCTTTAATTTAGGGCAAAATATCAACTACATTTTTCTTTCAGTGATTTTATTTCATTGGAAACAAGGAATATTTAATTTTAGATCTTTGTTAATCTAAACAGAACACGCGACACTAAAGACTGGAGTAATGATGCTTAAAATTTAGCTTCGCTTCACAGGAATGAATTACATTAGAAAATGTAAAAACGGTTATTTCAAATTGTAATAATTTTAATAATAATTACTGTTTTTACTGGGTTTTGTTTAAATAAATGAAGCCTTGATTAGGCTTTAAAAAGCATAAAAAGGAAAGCCCTACAAATTTCTGCCTGACGTTTGACTGATTTTCATGATTGAGCATTATAAATATTAAAGATTTATCAAAAAGATGACCCCAAATGAGTTGGTTTTTAAAAGTTAAGTAAAATTTTATCTTGCACTCCTTTTAAAACAAGCTCCTCCTTGAGATCTTGCACCCATACATTGCTGTTTCTTCCCACTAAGAAACAACAGTGATTCATTATATTAGTCACATACTTTTATTTAATTTGGAAAAACTAGCTTGACCTGCTTTGAGCTTTGAAAACTTGACAGTATTCATATGGCATTGGAGAGAAAAAAGGTCTTAGGCAGCAACCAAGAAATCTAGGGGGGGATGTCTGTGTCTTTTTCAAACTGATCGCTCGTGAAACCAGTTGGACCTGTAGACTAGGCGCGGGGGCTGTAGTCCATTTGCTTGTATCTAGTGAGGGTATGACAAGGCGATGAACTGTTATGGGCATACTGCTAGTGATGTAATGACAAAATGGTATCAGGCGGTTCCAAGCATGAATTTGAATGAGGACAACTGATACTTGAATGTCTAGGTAAATAGCGGTTCGGTGTTCTGGATATATTGATTGTACTTTATGAAACACCTGCCTGCTGTTAGTTATCTTGTAACTAGAATGGTAAGATTGTAATGATGACTATTGTAAAGCAAGGCATCACTTCAGTTCATTACTCTGTACAGAGGTAAAAGGACAAAGGCTTCTTTAGCACCTTTATTTACATCTCTCAGACATTTTTCGCTGCACGTAGTGGTGTCAGCTCAAGTAGCGCCCACATTCCCACTCCCAAATGCTCTAATACATGCACATTTGAATTTACGATCGAGGTTGGATTACTGGGTTCATCTTAAGCTTCAGGTTTATTAGCGATAAGCGAAAGATAGAAGTTAATAACAATATTTTTTATTTTAACACTACAAACGTGTTAGAGAATGCAAAGGTTGTAAATAATATAACTAATAAATTTGATACAGTATTCAGTTTATCTAGCTATTATGGTACCAATGTGTACCAATTCATCTGATGTCACTAAGGCTTCTTATGACTGACTGCAAACTCTGGTCTCAAATTGTTCGGTTGACTATGTTTTACTCAGTAAAATATCTCAATAAAAAAGTAAATTGGTTTGACATAACAGAAATCAAATTTTAGGGTGTAGTTGTTCTAGTCCATTTGAAACCTTTAGTGAAGATCTCACCGAGTTAGAATAAACTTGATGAGCGTGTACATTTTTGAGAAGAGCGTAAAAGGCAGAGGCATGAATCTCTGGAATGCTTCCTTTCTGAGGATATGAATCTCATTTCTCCTTCAATGGCCTTTTTGTTTTCCATGGCTTCAGCCACAAAGCAGCATGCCAACCTTCACCAAGGGCCATCTTGGTTGTGAATGCTCAATACAGGGAAATTCACTGAAATTCTTTTCATAATATTGTCTCGTGGTTGTGATGGAACCTCCTATTGGATCAGTGTAGTTCATGTTAGAATCCTTGTGTGCCTTTAACCACAAGACTGTAGGATGAACGGGTATCCTCTTGTGTGAGGAGTGTTTACTGCCGGCTGCTATGCCGACAGGGATGGCCTCGGTACTTAGTTGCTCTAGTGTCATCAAACTTATTCGCTTATAACCCTCCATTCTCTTTCCCCAAGGAGAGTGTGTGAGACTGGCAAATTACACCTTGGGAACACAAGGCATTTGGGAACCGAAGGTCCAATTGCAGGAGGTGCTTAGAAGTTCTCACTGATAGATTATAACGTAGGTCACTGATAGATTAAATGCAGATGGTTTGGTCACAACTGGTCCCTAAGGTAACTAAGGTTTGCTTGCTCATTAACTCTATCGAGCTACCAGACTGTCCCCAGGAGAGGAGCATGCTGGGTACAAGACTCATAATCCTGGTGTCACCAGGAGACACTTGTTTCCATGGCTCTGGGTGGAGCACTGGGAGCACGAAAAACTCTCAATGTACCAAAATGCACAATATGGCTAAGATTGGTTTTGAATGGTTTTAAATGCCTTCCAGAGACTGATACAGTCTTTGTCAGTAAGTTGAGGTACAGTAAAAGAGCGAAATCAATGCTCAAATGTACTCCGAAAGGAACTCTTACTTGACTGTGTCAAAGTTCACACCGACACTCCCATGAGGCGCACACATGGTTTCGTATCGACTAATTTAACTGCAGATACAATGCATAGAGAATCATTGTGCCAACTGAATACACGCGATTCACATAAACCCTGCTAAACTGTGACTTTGCAAAGAAAAAGGGTGTATTGTTCCGAAGCTGACATCGTACAAGTTTCAGCAGAGCCAACCTACACATTTTGCATATATTTTCTGGATTTACTCTGGATTTCTTTGTATCTTCATAATATGATTTGAACTTCCCATTACTTCTGCAAAGCTTGAAATCAAAACAGCGTGTTCTCAAAGATGCTAAGATACCAAGACAAGTTTGACCAGAGATTGTTACATTCGGAACAGTCAGGTGCTGTCATTCTTGGAACTTTAAGAATAGGATCTCATTATGACTTCAGTGCTTTTGTAACTTTGGCATTTGAAGGGTGTTTGCCATCAATGTGCTGGTGAAGTTTCTAACAGGTTTAGCCAGTAGAGAGGAACATGAATTGTTCAGCCTGTCAAAGTCTTCTAAAGAGACACAAATGAGGGATGACACACCAAAGTTGGAAAACTGTGTTCAGTGTCATTGATTCTGTAGAATGCCCTGATCAGTTTTGGATTCCCTTTATGATATAAATAGTGATCTTATAGATTTCTTTTTATCTCGTAAGATACCCGTATTGTACAATTGTTCATTGTAGAGAACATGAAGCTGAGATGTTCAGTAATATGTTATAAGTAAAAAATATCAGAGCATGTCCAAACATCACAAGGGCCCCAAAATCACCTCAGACCCCAGAGGGTTAATGGAGAAGCTATCCATTGTTTGCCTGCTTGGGGAATATTTGGTTAGGTTGAGTATTAAACTTTAAACTACAGGCATGCCACTTCTATTAGTCTAGTATTTCTAGTAGTCATTTGTATCAAAAATGTTAAATGGTTGTAACGTTATCATAGCAAAAGCAAATTAACACATGTGCATTATATTTACTAATTAAATTAGAACAGTGGCCTTTTGGTAAGTATTTCTCAATGATTGTTATTTTATGATATATTTTTACATGAATATTAATAACTAATTGCAGGCAATAGATTCAAATTATGTAAATTGTCATGTTTTTTTTCTTCTGTTTCTTCTGGTTAGTAAGTAATACCAACATTTTAGAAAGGAGTGGTATGGCTACCCTTTATTTATCAATTGACTTTTTACCAGAGTCAGTAATTTGCCGTTCATACAGGTATGACTGTGCTCATTATCACACAAATTATCTCAGGGGAAAAAAGTGCCTAGTGTGCAGACGTTGGAGAAATTATAGTGAGTTTTGAATCTGGGAACTTCAGACGCGCTGGTCCTGTTGCAAGGATTTCTAATCTTCTTGATGATGCTCTTCCTGGATTGAAGGTTTTTACATGTGAGAAGGCTCTTGATCGATGAACCCTGTACGATAGGACATGTTCATGTGTGGAGATCTGCAAATGAAGAAACCTTTGCACCATTGTTTGAAGGGAGGAACCTGAAAAGTGTTATTGCATGAAGATTTATGGTCTTTTACAAGCGAACACCCATCACGTTTACCCTTTTCATTGGTTTATTTTTTACCCTTTGCACTATGCAGATAAAGGGACTGGATTATCTTGATTTAAAAAGCGTGTTTATTCTGTCATAAGGAGATGAGAATTGACTGGTTTTGAGAGGGATCATGTGAATAGTCCCAACAACCCAACTATATCCCTGACATCTAATCTTTCTCATATCTGCCAACCCCAAGATAATGAAGCTGGTCGTTGATGTTAAATTTGGCGTGGCGTTTGTGGAAAGGAATGAAGCAAAAAAGAAAAAGAGGGAGAAAAAGCTTGGGAGGGCTCTCAGTATCTGGCCCAGCAGGTTCCACCAGTTCTCTGGGTGATGCAGCTTACCAACCAACAACATCCCTGTTTATGGTGAAAGTGGACAACTCCTAACTCCGCCTACCACTTTAAATTGCAGATCGACCGGTCTGGGATCAGTATCGGCTTTGCACTGGTGTCTTTTATGGACAAAGGAAAGTGGTTAAAAGCCGATCCTGAACCAGCTGTGGAACGGAATGAGGTTTGAGGGGAAAGCGCAAAGAAAGAGGCATTGATTTGAATGCAAAGTCTACAGATAACTCGGCATTCAAAGCCTTAAAGGATTATTCTGACTTCACCAATGGGCCATTGTATCATCACAGAAATACATTTCCACAAAAAAAAAGGAAATTTGGGACCAACTTACAATAGAATTAGTTCAAGATGGCTTAGTTCAAATAATGCACACGTTTTAAAAGAAGACTTAAAGAGACTTCAAACAATGTTCACAAACTTCATATTTGCATTCTTTAAAAAAGCTGGCCCAATTCACTTCCATTGTGAACCCCTCACTGTAAACGTTGGGTTAATTTTAATTTAAGAACAAGTCAAAATGGGTTTTTTTCAACATTATGTCAGATAATGTCCAAATGTGACACACTACAACCAAGCTTGTTATTTTACATGTCTGGTGAATAATGGTGGTTCGTAATCTTAGAACAGTGATGCATTCAGCAACATTTCCTTCAGTACATTTGCATTAACATGTACTTTTGTTTAGTCATTTACATATGTTGAACAAGAAACCAGCCTTTTCTGCTTACATCACAATACTTTCCCATGTCTGCCCACCTTGCCAATTGCTTCCATCAACTGTGTTCGACATTAAACCTAAACATCATCCATGGACAGTAAGAAAATCTTTCTACAATTCTTTCGAAAGAAAACCTGTGTGTTTAGAGAGATATGTGCATCTGGAAATTGGATAAGTTGACAAGAGACTTCTGCTGCGAATTTACATAAGTGTTGCTCTGAGTAACACTGGCCAAATGTTTTACATCTGCCCCAAATCAGTGCCACTTCACATGGCTGATGTTTTCGACAGTTTGGAGTAGTCCGTCAGTTGCTGCCTCTTATCAGGATCAGTCCGTCCAACTGTGTATCCTGGCACCGATAGGATAATGGTTAATTATTGACTTGGAAGAACCCTCACAAGTCATGACCTGACCACTGAAACAGGTGAGGTAATGCAGCATAGCTTTTTTTTTTTTTAAAAGCTATCACCATTTTTGATTTAAAAGAACCTTTTTTTTAGCACTTGTTTTGAACGAACTTCTCAAACTATGCCTAATAAGGTTGCATCAAGATTATTCATTTTGACTTGAGTTGAGTTTTCTTTGCAGGTCAACAACCTAAATCTGCGTTGTCTGATCCTGTTCCCAAAAGGTCAATGTCCTGCAGAGTTTAGCTCCAATCTACCTGGAACGTCCTATAATTCTGACACCTGAGGGTGTGTTTAATTTAGGCTGGACCTAAACACCTTGAGGAGCAGGAGTGGACACCCCTGGTCTAAACAGACCCAAATTGTGTCTCTTCCTCCACCTTTGTTAATGCTAAACTGATTCCAAATGTCTGCAATTTGAGAACAATAGGGGTGTGTTTTTCCACTAGTTGGTATGTGGCCACATTTGTTCCTACGTCTTTATCTGGGGAATGTGGTGGGACTGAGCAAATTGTAAAGAGCACTGCCTAACTACTGGAAGAGTTAAGCTTATTAGGGTTTGGCTAGGCGTTGCTGATGGCCTTAGCGCCCTTTCGAGCGTATGGATTCGAGGCTCTCAACCCGCAACCGTACTCTTTAACGCCACCCCAGCACCATTCGACACACTGCCAGCCCTGTTTGGATTGTACCAGCCTGAGCTCTCTTCTTCTGTCCTCCACGCTTTTGTTCTCGCAACTCTTTCTGTATGCATGTGCGTCTCTGTCATTCAGCGTCCCGGACCCTTACTGCTCCATAAAGAGGCCTTATTGTTCACCCAGAGGAATTCTTTCAGCCCCCATGCCAGTCACCAGCCTTCTTGCCTGAATCTGATTGAACAGTCATTTTCTGCCACTAAAAATGGTTGATGACTATATTACAAGACAAAACAGCAGGATCGTGCTGCTTCCCTGGAATCCAGATGATCTGATATTTTTCAGATTAATTGTCTTGCTCATGCTCCAAGCCCTAATGCAGGGTTTCCCGACTGCCACAATGGGATAACCCTGAAAATATTCACCCCTGGTTCACCCAATATTATTTACGTCACTATGTAAACTAAGCTGTCGCTCAATTTTGAGTCTGCCGTGCAGCTGTCGTAACTTTAGTCCAATAGATATTTGCATACCACACCGGAAAATGATACCGTCTAGGTGTAATGACTTATGACTGTATTTTCATACATTCCACTCTTGTTCCACTGTTGGTGTTCGTGCACAGTGCCAGTCGTAATGACAGAGTGCTTTTGCTGAATTCTAAAAGTGACAACTTCCTGTTGCTTTCTTTCCTTCCTTCTTTTTTCCAATGCGCTATACAAGTGTGATTTCTAGTAATCAGCTCTGACCATTTAAAAACCCTCTGTAACCACTAGAAAGGATTACTAACCTCATCCAGATTTCATTTATTCTCTCTATGTCTGAGAACAATTGAAACGCCTCTTTTTTTTGTAAATAAGCACCCTTTGACAAGGTAATAGGATATGATGTAGTATGGTACACACAAGATCGGTAGAGGCCTAGAGGGTTGTGTTGTGTGTGCTTTCATCGAGAGACATAGGATCATGTACACTTCATTTGATTGCAGATTTGTTTTCCGATTTAATTAACTGTGAAGAAATATAACAAAGGCACGGACCATAAAAATGGAAATAGGAAGTGTTTTTTTCTTCTTCTCGAAATTTACATGGCAAAGATAGTATAGCATTCATGTTGTGGTTTTGTGGTACAGACTAAACATGTCCCACTGTCTCAATATATATCTTTGGCTTTGTAACCTATTTGAGGCTTTTGACTGTGGATCACCTTTGAAATTTATTCCAGGTTTCAACTTTAACCACACAACCACAAGCCATATTCACATAAATAGATGCAATCTAACCTTCTTTGCAGTTAAACTTTATGAGCTTCATGCTCGTTGTTCCAAATCTCATTACTTTTAACAAATAAAGATAAGAACATTAATGTTAAATGGCAATTTACTCTTGACTTACATTTTTAATGGTTTCATTAAAGTTTTTATGCATACATGAAATACTTTTTAAAAAGTTGTTATATCCAATATTGTGAGATGCTAAACCTAACCTGCTAATCTACCATGATTTTAAACAGCATTTTGCTAGTATTAATTATTATTATGATCTCATTTTACTTAAAATTAATTCATTCCGCATTGCAAACAATGAACCAAGGCAAATATTAAATATAAAAAATATAAAAAAATGTTCATAAATGTTCACGTAAAACTGAAAATTCTATCATGAACTACTTTCCTTCACGTCACTACAAACTAGGGCTGGGCGATATATATCGTACGATATATTATGCGCATCTCGTCAATAAAGCCGGTTCTTTGATAAGCGTTAAATCTTCGTCACCTGTTTTCAAAAGGAACGCCAGCTTATACACAGAGCCGTAGATCACTGAGAAGCTGCACGTTGAGTTTCGCGGGTGAGCACAAAACATCTGTGCGACACTGAAGTCATTTTTTACAGAAGGATTTTACAGAAGTCATTTTTTCACAAAAAAGCATTCTTGTCATAAATTTAAAGGTGCCATAGAATGCATTGAGAGAATATTTTAAATTGTTCTCTGATATGTACATAGAAGGTATGT
>JAUMHQ010000094.1:6107023-6119425 GCA_032361165.1 Enteromius paludinosus | reverse complement strand
TAATCCGGTCAGTTTAGATCAAGAACAATGCACTGTCACTTTAATTGAGCGTAAGCGGCGCAGCAAAAATAGACTCGCGTCAAAACTATCGCGGCAACCGCTGCCAGTGTGAAAACCCAAACGGTGCGCGCCGCTCCTGCGCTGCTTACGCGCTGCTCCTGCACTACTGAAGCCCTGCTGACACGTGCAGTGTGAAACCGGCGTAAGGCTCAAGCTTTTCTAAACTGTTCCTATTCTTCTGTTCTAGACTCTGAGACAGAGGAAGAAGATCCCAGAAAGCCCCACAGAAGAAGAAGAAGAAACCTCGGCCATCAATAAGTGCAGCAAAGTTGATGATGAAACGGTATGCGACAAACCAATTCCTGATTGAAATACAAGTTATAGTCACGCAGAAAAAAATCTAATGTAGCAAAAATATAGTTATGCACAACCATACATAGACTTTCACTGTAAGTGCATTTCTCTGCATGCTTTTTTTTGCCACCAGAAAGATTAAATAGTTGATTAGTGAGATTTCTTTCATTTTTGCTTAGTTAACATTTTGCACCGTAGTGCTACACGTCCTGTGTGAACAGCTTGTGGGAAACGCATCTGATCGATGTGTGATGGGCATGACAATCGAAATGCATATTACTTCCTTGACATAGTCTTACACATTCCCAGGCTTAAAATGACTTTCTGTGGTAATCAACAACATGCCACAGATGCTGCTGATCGAGCACATCTTGCATTTACCCAGAACAGTCATGTAATCATATAGTCACACTGGTTTGCTTGACATCTGGAAGTGAAGCTTTAGTTCATATGACAGGAAACCGCAAGCAGCCATTCCTCTTTTCGCTCAAACCGACAGTCAAACACTAACAGAGCAGGTGACTTTCAGTTGCTCTGTCTTTTTGGTATGGTGATTATCATTTAAGACTTATCTCTTTGAAGACTTCCTTTTTTTGCGGTTGAACGATGAGAATACTTTTGTGCTTCACTGGCAATAAAAAAATGCTGGTGTATTTGCTGGCTTCTCAAGCTCTCTTTCTGTGTGTGAATGTCCTGTGTTCTCTATCAGTGGCATGCAGGTCTTTCACAAGAATCGATTGTTTGGTTCAAACCCCTTGAATTTGACAGACGAGGTCAACAACTTAGCGAACACTGACCTTTACAGGACCACGCTGTGTTACTGCTACTACTAGTAATAAATAATGGGTAATTACTCATTAATTACAGAAAAATAATTCATGAAAACATGCAATAAATTAATTTTGATGTGATAAAAATTTTAAATATACATTAAGTAACTGTATTCCTTTTAATACGTTCATGCATGTGTGAAATTGGAGACATATTTCCTTATTTACTAGTAATTAGTAGTTCTGTGGAAAAAGTTTTACTAATAAAAGAAAATAAATAATTAATAAAATAAAAATATATATTTACATATGGGGTGTTAGTATGAAGTAAATATTGGCTTAATTTATTATATAAAATTATTAAATTATTATATAAATATATATATGATTGTTAATAATGGAAATTTAAAATACATTATATAAATTATCATCTAAAATATTAATACAAAAATACAATATATATTTATATGCGAGGGAGTTAGTTTTAAGTTATTTTTAAATTCTCAATATTAAATTATTAATAATATATTAATACCTTATATATGTGTAAAAATTATTAAATATTTTAGATTTAATTTTATATAATTTATATTTTGTTATAAAGTTTTATATATATATATATATATATATATTGTTTTTTTTAGTTTTTTTCCCCCTTATAATTATATTTTATAAAAATAATTAAATAAATGTCTTTTTTTATTTTGTTTTTACAGTAAAAATATGACTCGCCTAGATTTTTCATAGTGAGACTTGCATGATAATTGTTCTTACTCCGTCATTCTTTAGCCTCAGGTGTTACATTACAGGCCAGCATATAACCTGTGCATCAGGCTTAGACATAACAACCAGCATCATTATTAACACCGTAATGAAACTTATAAGCTAGACAGGCGAGGCAACCAGTCCAGACCAGATTTCTGGGTTCAGTACAGCAGGAATGTGGTCTCGGCACCGGTTTATTACTGCACTCTCATTCATTCCAGCGTCGCTGTAAAGCAAAAGCCATTAATTCGTTCTAACATGTCCTTCTATTGATGATGTGACAGACGTTTCCTAGAATTTAATACATTGTTCTGTCCTCCTTGTTCCACGAAACGATTCAAGTAGGTGGTTATGGTTAAGTTGTTGTAGGTATTCTGCCATGGAATATTAAATGTAAACAACACTTACTAAATCAGAGTTATGATCAAGCCTTTTTTTGAATTGGGCCCTAGATAATGTCATTGAATTGCAATGATCTTTTGTACTCTGTGACTAGTCACTTGCCCGTCATGGTCCTACATCGTGCCTCTGGTGAGGTGTTAATATGCACATGATTACCGAAATGTCAGCCAAACATTTCATAAACTACACCCAAAGAACCATCTAGACCTCAGGTTCAGTCCACCTTGAGGTCAAGGCCTCTGCTTCCTGTTGTTTAATCTTATCACGCCCCCCTCCTCTGCTTTTTTTTACCGTTATAGTGACCCCTAGTGGAGAACACAGGAAAAGCATCTGGTCAAAGTTTGCACCATGAACAAAGAACAGTAAAATGATTCAGCAAACTAATATCACTGATAGCCAACATTCCTGGTGCACAGTACTTCCTGAACTCTGTTAACTTTTATATAACGGCAGGGAAATTAACAGGATATAAAGTGTTAAGTAAGTCAACTTACAAAGCACTGTTAGTATAGCACTTTGTAGATGAAATTAGATGAAAAATGTTGCCTTTTGCAACTGAAATAAATAAGCTGAAGTACTAAAATGACTAAAACCAGAACTGAAATAAAATAAATGAATGCTAAATAGAAATATTGAAAGAAATATTAAAGTGCATAAAAAAATAAGGCCCTAAAATTAAATCTTCAAATTTCTGAATGCGTTAAAAGTGTATAAACAGTATTAGAAAAACACTTCTCAATGTTATTGTCCATACAGGATCTGGTAGACTGGCGGAAGCCACTGGCCTGGCAGGTCGGATATCTTGGAGAGAAATATGACACGTGGGTCCATCAGCCGGTGGACAGACCAATCAGGCTGTTCGGGAATGACTTTTTTGAGGCCAACACAAAGACTTCATGGTAAGAGAAATCACTTTACAGGACATAACATCTCTGTCTAAGTTTAGTTCAACATTGTACGTTAGTAATATCAGCTACAGGATTTATGTTATATGTGCGTGGTGGTTAATTCACAGATACTTGAACTTTGTGTGTGTTTCCAGGTACATGGTGCCAATTGTATGGATGCCTTTGGTGATCTATCTGAGCTGGTACTGCTACACGTTATTGGCACAAGAGAGGACAAGACTGTTTGTTACATCAGGTGTGTGTAAAGACATTATTTAATTTACTTCAAATCCTCTGATTTGTCATTTTTGTGTAAATGATCTTCGTGAAGGATTGTGGATTAGTATTGTTTATTTTACACTTTTACTTTGTAGACTTCTCCATTCTGGTCCACAAGTACAGCTTTCCGTTCATCTTCATGTTTGGCATGTTCCTGTGGTCGTTCATCGAGTACTGCATCCATCGCTTCGTCTTCCACATGCGCCCGCCCGCCCACAATTATTACCTCATCATGCTGCACTTCCTGTTGCACGGTCAGCACCACAAGGTGTGTGATTTTGTTGAATAATAGTAGATGAATTTACAGAATTCAGTAGATATCGCTGAAGCTCAACCTAACTGTGTGTTCTTACCCATATCAGTCTCCGTTTGATGGCTCTCGTCTGGTGTTTCCTCCGAGTCTGGCCGCCATCGTCATTGGCGCTTTTTACCTGATACTCAGGCAGACGATGTCTGAGGGTCTGGGAACCTCCCTGTTCGTGGGGGGTCTGTGTGGATACGTGGTCTACGACATGATCCACTATTACCTGCACTACGGCTCGCCACAGAAGGGCTCCTACTTGTACGGGCTGAAAGCGTACCACGTCAAACACCACTTTGAACACCAAAGGGCAGGTGAGGACTTGATTTGAGATGCCAGAGCATCTCTCTACACAAACGAGCTTAAGAGCAAGTTAATGCAAGTAAAATGTTAGTTTGAAATAATTTGTATACATTTTAAATAACAATAATAATAATAATAATAGTAGTAATTTACTGTAACCTTATATGCAAAAAAAGTCATTTAAAAAATTTTATTCTTTAATATTTTGTCACCCAAGTTTGTAGAGCCAACTATTTAAATTACATTAAATTAAATACAAAATAAAATATACAATGTCCAGACATTAAGACAATGTTTGAAAACCTATTCTATTTTTTTATTTGTTTGCATGATGCTGAATATAAAATATAAAATAATTATATATAACAAAATAATATATAAATATAAAATTAAATATTGCTAAATTAATAATAAAAATGTATTACTAACTATTTTATTTGTTAATAAAAAATAAATTATTGCAATAAATTTTAAAACGTTAGAAACTTTGTATATGTATACATTAAATAAAGTACAATATAAATAAAAACTAACATATATAAATACATAATAAAAATGTATTATGAATTTTATTGGTAATATTAAATATTAATAAAAAAAGTACATTATTCTAAAAAATGTGTGTGTATAGATTACATAGTACAATATAAAATACATTTGTATTGTATTGTTAATATTAAATATTATGTTATTAATTGAAAACATTATTTTCAAAGTGTATTATAAATTATTTGTGTGTGTATATGCTGTAAAAATTCTATAGTACAATTTATAATAATATAATATTCAATTTAATTCATATTACTAATTTAATTAACAATGTAATATTTAATGTACCGTATTAAATGGTAATATAATAGACATTTTGTGTGTGCTTGTGTCTTCAGGGCTATGCCATGTAAAAAATGCATGTTAAAAATGATATTTATTGCATAGTGTTTAATATTAAAATTATTATTTTCCAATATTAATTGTATTTATTTATGACATTTAATCTGTCGTTTGCGTTGTTTTTGTTTTCGCCTTTTTAAAGCTTTCTGTTCATTATGCTTTTTTTTTTTTTTTTTAGGTTTTGGCATCACCACCACATTCTGGGACCACCCCTTCAACACAGTCATCCCTGAGCAGACGTTTTAAAGGAGCTCTTTTTTTGCCACAATGACCAAATCAAAATCCCTTAAACTCCCATAAGCCTCCCCCTTCCGCATTCTCCCTTTATCACTGTGTTAGGTACAGTGTCTTACCCTGCTGCTGCTGCTACCAGCTATTAGTTGTAGATTCATCATCATCATCATCATCATCATCATCATAAATTATTTAGAGAAGGGGGAGTGCCTGAAACAAACAAACAGAATCACAGAATGTCAAGCTATATAAATATTTATATACTATGTATGAATGTACTGACGAATCAAAACGTTGGATGAAATCTGTAAATGTCTTTTATTAGAGGCACAAGAATATCGAACTCACCGTTTTCGCCCATCCATGTAAAGTCAAGAGATGTATAGACAGGGACCGGTACGTGTGGGACAGTGCGTGAAGGTGCGAGTGGAAATGATTTCTTAGTCGTAGTGTTAAAAAGCTGAAGGCTAGCAGAAGGAGGTCCTTTTTCGGTGGCCAAGTGCGCCATTGCCTTTAAGGAAAACTCAGGAAAGTTTCAGACGCTTTAATTCTTCTCAGTGTTGATGCTGCAACCGCTTACTGATCATCATCATCATCATCACTTTCTTTCCTCATACCTTTGCTCCACCCTAATTGTAACACTCTGCTCTGGCGATCTGACTCTTCTTTCTCATCTCACCCTCTTCCAGGTGTTTTTTTTTGCCAATCAACTTCCTAATATCCTGATCACAATAGCTGCTCCTCGAGTAATATGTTACATATCCAGTGAGATATTAAGTTATTGAGGATTAAAGCTGGCTTTTGGTTCTCCTGTGGACGATTCAGCACTTTGAGCTCATTTTGAGGGCGTGAAGCGGGGTGTACGGGCTTCTCCTGCCGGTGAGGGTTGCCGGCCGTCTGTAGCTGTCGTAGGGTGGAGGGTCTGTAGAAATCCTCTGTCATCATCTTCGTCGTGGTTATTAACGTAGATCTAGCCGGCGCAACCCTTCTATCTGGTGTGACGATCCGTTGCATCTGACCAGGCGTCAGGAGAGCGAGAACATCCTCGGCTGATCCCTCATCCGTTCATACGGCAGATCTGTTCACTTGTATTGTTTCCTGCTCGTTTTAGCCAATGGTTAAATGATGTGACCGCACGTAACTCATTTTTATCGCTTTATACAGTCATTTTGAGGATAATTAATGTTTCAGATGAGTAAATATGATATTTAAGTTAACAAACAATGATCCTGATGTGCCTACCTTCTTGCTCCTTTTGAAACCAATTGGTTGGACGTTTCCGCCAAAGACATGGAAGGCCACTTTGAATAGAGCTTTTTCTTTATGCCGTGATTCTGTTGGCACAACCAAACTAATGGATGTTGTAATGATTTTTGATTCTTTTGTAACTGTGACACCATCCCGGACAGCTCCTGTGTCATAGGGAGAACGCTTTCGGTTGAGGCAAGTCTTTACTTGTAATCACATTGAGAGCTTTTAATTCAGAGAAAATTTTCTGTTATAGATGCCTCTAATAAATCTGTTTACTACTATGTATTTTTATTTTGGAATTTAAAAATTTCTATGCAAATGCAATTGTATTTGTAAATAAACTGTATATTTCTGAGGACGTCTTGTGTGGTGTTTTTACTTTGAAAGAGAGAGAAAAGCAAGCAGCAACCACGACAACAACAAAAAGAGCGTGAAAGACCGATTTTCTAATCTGAGCTGAGAGGCTCCACTTAAATATTTCCCTTCCCTTAAATAATTCCCTTCCTCCTGCATCTCGGGGGGCACTCGAGGTACGAGCCGGACGCCGATCTCTGCCCGACCCTCGCAGCCAAGGGGTTGAAATCCCTAGGGCTCAGAGTCCTGGTCCGCTCCAAGCCAAACATGCTTATTCCATTCGTTATTAATGAGGAAGTGTGAACTCGTGAAATGACATACAGTAGTCAACATTTGATGCGGATGGAAACCTTTCACCAAAGTTGTCCTAAAACCTGAAAGCAAAATGTATTCTTGTCTTAGGACAAGTTTGATTAACTGTTTTGATCCACTTCAAATGTTGACTACTGTACTACTAACTGGAATCATGCTGTGCTTGTGCTTTTGACACTGCGGACCTGTGTCCTGCTTGCTCACTTGGAGCATTATGTAGGCAAAAAAAGGAAGTGCTCTTGAATGGTTTAAATCATATTTCTCTAAACATAGTTTTAGAGTTAATATTGGTGAACACTCATCTGTGGTAGCTGCCTTGTCATGTGGTGTTCCCCAGGGATCCATTTTGGCTCCTATTCTATTTAGCACTTAAGTCATGCCTGTCTGATGTGAACGCCTGGTTGTTCTTAATTTTTTATTTTTTTTCAGTGACGTAAAATTGAAATAATTGTGTCTGTTCTATCTGATTCTTGTAGTATGATTTAACCTCTTCTGTGAAGCCTTCGGTAAAAAAATCTGATGATTTAAAAATGGACAGACGATTTCTAGCGAAAGTAAAACCGATCTAGTAAAATTTAGAAAAAGTAATTCATGCTTTCATTCCATCTAGATAAGACTACTGTAACTCACTCAAAAAATGGGATCATATTATGTGCGCTTTCTTCTCTTAGTGTTTAAATCGCTAAATCAGATTCATTTATTAAACAACAGCCCCTATCGTCTCTCCGGTCGTCCAACCAGAGATTATTAAGCATTCCAAAGCCGAAGCTGAAATGCAGGAGTGACCATGCTTTCTCAGTTGCTGGTCCTCTGTATTAGATGTGCACCTTCACTATCTGTTTTAAATCCATGTTAAAAACCTACTTTTTTGATTTGATTTGTATTTAACATTGCTATATAAATAACACTGACATTTACATTATGTAAAAAAAAACTTTGGATGCGATAAAATTAAGATTAGTCATTTGACAAGCACTTGTAGAATGTTTTTTTTTTGTTTTGTTTTGTTTTTTAAAGCATTAATTAGATATTTAAAATAAACAAAAATGCTTTTACTTTTTCTTTGCTCATCTAAAATTCTTTTTTTTTTAATGCGATTTTACTGACCCTAATCTTTTGAGTAATAATTATTATTTATGTAAGCAATACACAGTTTGTGTACATAAAGGCTTGCCAACTGTTTCTTTAGAGAAACATGAGCTCTTCTAGGCATTTGCATGAATGTATTTACAAAGCGGTCAATCCTGTTCATCCACCTTCATGTCTCCACCCACTTAGTATTAGTGGCAAAATAATAGTAATGAAAACTGCCTGATAATTCGCAAGATGTAAAAATGAGCAACCACATTTACAAGATGTCAGTAATGTAATCTATTGCACAATAAAAATGTCAATTTAACATCAGTACTGGGTTATTGGTGTTATTTGGAGTTAGTTTTTTTTAAAGAAAGCGAATTAATGAAGACGTTGCAGTGAATATGCCTTAACTAAAATAAAATAATGAATGACCACAAATTGATTTGAATTATTACATGTATTTTAATATTTTGGTAACACTTTACGATAAGGTTCATTAGTTAACAACATGAGTAAACATGAACTAAGTTTAAATTAAACTTAGTTCATTTAAATTTCAACATTTACTAATGCATTATAAAAATCACAAGTTGTGAACTAACATAAATAAACAATGAACAACTGTATTTTGTATTAACAAAGATGAATAAATAGTGTAATAAATGTGTTGTTCATTATTTGTTCATGTTAGTTAATAACAAATTACTCCTTATTGTAAAGTGTTACCAATATTTTATAAATCATATTTGTGTATTTATAATGCATTTTTTATTATCAAAACATGTATATTAGTTATGTGCATTCATTTTTAAATTGTTAAAAAGGCTAAATTGAAGCTTCGATGAGAGAAAATGGCACTAATTTACTCCCTTTAGTTCATTGCACATGTTCACTCATAATGCTGAGTGTGGTGTTTGCCATATATTGTATATGGCATATACTGTAATATGGCGTATACTGCAATTGTAAAGTATCCTACTGACTATAGCCACATGCTATTTTCAAAAAACAAACGTGGGAGGCAGTAGGACCCAGATGAGCTCATACTGCAGAGGAGCATCCAACCTCAGAAAAAAATGAAAATGTCCATCCACACCCTAAAGGCTGGGAGGAGAGACGTTCAACTGCATTCCTCTTCTCTCCTAGTAAATCAGCGAATGGATTGGCTCTGAACAGGGTGAATGTGGTTAACAACCCATCCTAGAAGTGTGCTGTACAATCTGACTTTCAGTTTTTCACACTTCAGTTTGTTTTACACAGCACACCGGAGGGGGTGTGAACATCAACAGAACTCGAGCGCTCCGACAGAAGAAGGTCCCTGGCTTTGACAGGTAGCCTGCAAAACTGTTTCCTTTCCATTTACAGTATTTCTCTAGTGTTCTGTCGCTCGCTCACTTCCTGTTTGTGTTTTAGTTTCACTCTTTAAAGTTCAACTTTAAACAAAGGCTGTGTCTGTGCCCTTATTTGACAGCACTTTGGGCATTTAGCCTTCAATGCTATGTTTCTCTCGAGTACCTGAAGTGCTCTGCATTGGCTGGAATTATGTAATTCAGTACATGATGTTTGTGTGGATACTGTACAAAGGTGTTGCGTTTAGTTTGAGCTTGTCTATTGTTTTTCAAACAGCCAGATATGGGATAACTCCCTCAGGTGTTTGCATTTACACAAGCTGATTTGAATAAACTATTGATGAGTGTTTCTATTCGCTTCTTTATTTAGTTTGAACTTTAATCTTGCCTCAGTTGTTTGTACAAAAGGCTTTATAAGACTTCTTTGTAGGCACGTTCCACAAATGGCTCAATATGTTTTAATAGTCACAGTTAGTGTTGGAGACACACATCTTGTTTTTTTTACAAATATAGTAAAAGTTCACTATTTAAAATAAAATTAAGCATAAAAAGTAGTATGCAGATGTCAGTATCTCCTTAAATTGGTGATATAGGCCTGAGAGGTCTTGACCTTTTCAGCTATCTAACAATTAATATATTTTAAAAAGTCATTTTTTACGTTATTATATACATATTTACTTCAATGTAAAAAAGTAAATAAATATTTTTGAGTCATACATTTTACATTAAGAAGTTGCCTTTTCAATATAATACATATAATGCATGAAAATAATACATTTATGAATAAAAATAAAAATAAAAAACTGTATGACAATATTTAAAAAATATTGTATAAAGTAAAAAAGACTTTCTCTGTTAACAAACAAATGATATTATTTATAAAAATAAATAGATAAATAAATAATAATAAATAGATGAAAATTTATTACAATAAACTACTTATTATAATATTGAATTAAAAAAAAGTAAATAATAAATTAAAAGAATAAATACAGTTTTAGCCCAAGTTTTGTACCCAAATCTTGGAAAGTGCAAACTAGTAACAAAATAAATAAATAAATAAAAATAAATATATATACATATAATAATAATAATAATATAATAATAAATTATTAGGTTATTTAATAATAAATACTTCCTAATATTTACCTAACTCTTGGAAATCGCAGACTATTGAATATATACATAATATAATGTGAGATGCTTTAAAAAAATCAGTAAAAACAGATGCGTACTGTGTCATGGATTACACTTCCACAGGGACACCATGACGTCCCAGAAGGAACCTCAGGAGGGACTTTCAGCTCCGGCCAAGGTGACAGGACCCAGCTCCTGGTCCCGGGTCAGCTGCCCCTGCTGTATCTCCAGCCACATAGAGCCTCTGATTCTGATCCAGCTGTCTGAGAACATCCAGCCCATCACCAAACAGTGGATCATGACTGTGATATCTGCACCTGTGAAGGCCGGAGGTAAGAACACTAATATTAATAATATTATTATTAGTAGTAGTAATATTAAACAAACTAGTAAAACTCAGTATCTTTACTCCCTGTTGTGTTTTAGGGGCTCAACTGTTAGTTCACCCCGGTGAGGACATGAAAGGGGACATGATAGTTGTGGCGGCCCCTCGCTGTACCCTTCTCAGAGTGACTGAAGACCTGGGTCTCTGCAAAACCTACCAGGATGGAAACATGACGGCCTTCTCCTTTGAGGACCGTGACAACTTTTGCAACATTGGTGAATATTTGATCAACTAAATAATATGCCTCCATCTCAGTTAGCGTATTTATACGATGCACTAAAAGTTTATACTTCACTTGTGACGGCCAAAGCAAATACTTTTTTTTAAACTATGTGGTAAGATGTGGTAAGTAGCTGGGACATAATAAAAAACAAATAAAAAAATACAGCATACAGAGTGTTCATATTGCATGCAAACATTAGCATATGGCTAATGCTATTAGCTTAAAATCCACTGATACTTGACTGTTTCTGCAGACAATATGCAGCAGTTCCTGACGCTTGCCGAGAGGCAGTACATCGTCAAACATGAACTAGATTCAATGAGAGCCAAGGAGGACCAGCGTATCCCAGGGATCCCAGCACCCAAAGGGAAGCTGAAAGCCAGAGAGAGCATCTGTGAGTATCTGTATGTTATATACGCAGTTACAGCATGCATTTGAACACCTTTAGGACTTTTTTCAGTGTACTGACAAAGACATTTTGCATTAAATATGATTCAAAGATAAGATTTCTTTTTTAATTAGCATATATTATTATAGCTTATATTACACTAATACTATTTTTGCAGCATGCAAAACGATTTGTACAATATGCACATATTTTCATGCATTGGAAATGTTATTGAGTAATGCACTATACTGCTATAAAATAGCAGATATTATACAGTGCAGTATGCAGTGAACAGTATGCTAGTACACTATTTATAGTATGCAGTTCCACGAGTAGCCATTAGGCTCTGCTGTCCCTCTGAACTGCTTAGTCACTGCATACTGCCTAGACTCCTGATGGGATTTCTATAGTGAAAACCTAATATGGTAATGTCCTGTCTCTCTCTCTTTATCTATCCGTTGGTTTCTCTGTCTGTGCTGCAGTACAGAAGCTGGAGAAAGCAGGCGTGATTCGTAACATCACCCCTCTTCATGAGCAGAAGCTGCTGTCGGCTCTGGGGAAGCAGTGGTACTCTCAAAAAAGTCTGTGGGGGCAGCCTTTAGGTACAAACACACACACATCACATAACTAAACATGCTTCAACATCAGGTGAAATACTGAATGGAATAGAAAACTGAATTGACCTTGGCATGGTTGAATAATAACAGTTCAGTACATGGACATAACATACTGTGAGTCTC
>JAUMHQ010000094.1:6067332-6093981 GCA_032361165.1 Enteromius paludinosus | reverse complement strand
AGCTACATACCTTCTATGTACATATCAGAGAACAATTTAAAATATTCTCTCAATGCATTCTATGGCACCTTTAAGTCAGTGTTTGACATGAGAAAATACCTATTTACTAAATCTTATTTTCAAGCACAAGGGAATAGGCAGTACTTTTCCTAGAACCGTTTCCCCTCATGATCCCTGAGCCCCACCCTTCAGAAAGGCACCTGACCTCTCTTGTGTTCACTGTGACATTCATTAACTCACAGTAGCAACCTGGCAACCTGTGGGTGATCGCTGTTTAGAAGCCAAATCACACACCGTGACATTCAAGGCTGAACGCCTCACCTGTTGACATGAGCTACGTTCCATGAAAATGAGGGAAACCTCATTTGGTGTCAGTGAAATAACCTTTAAGGGAAAACGGAGTCAAATTGTTTACATCTGGCAGGTTTCCTCTGGGGGCCACATTCGGGGCTTGTCTAACGAGCACCTAGAGACTAAGGCTGGAAGGCATCAGAGCGCTGCGGCTCAGGCCTTGACAAGCCTAGCAGTGGTGTTTCAGTTGTGAATGAATCGTTCTTGTTCACGTCCATGTGCTGACTCATATATCTGTCTCTTCCTTTAGTGGCAAGGGACTGTCTGAGAGGACTGATATAGCATGAATATGTAGCTGCCGAGCACTGGCTGTGGGACCATTTTATTGTTTGAAACTAACTTAGTGTACGAATCATGAAACGAGTCTGAACAAGACTCCAAGCGACAAAGAATGTGATTTCAATGTGAATGAGCTCAATGAGTCGTAATAGATAGACTGGGCATTTATTATGTTTATTTAGGCTGATAAACTGAATTTGGTTTGTTTAGTTTATTAAGCGAGTTAATATCGAGAAGACAAAGGTGCAGATGATCTATGAATATGCTGACTTATAACCGTCCATAGTTGTATAATAACGTAGGCGACCTAATGCGACTCTTTCGGAGTTGACTAAATGAAACTAAAACGATGTTTTTAACGAATCGATTCAATAATTGATTCAGTGACTTGTTTAAACACACACACACACACACACAAATAAACTTGATGGTCGCCATAACCATACAGCCTGTGGGAAAAGTCGCTAAACAAACGAGCAAACGAATCTTTTAATTGAAGTGATTCAAACGATTCGAGTCACTGTAATGAAACAAAACCCCTACGACTAAAACCCAGTCGCAGAGACATATTGTAGTTCCAGCTAAGCGGATAATAACCATTGAGTCGCCATCCCTTTGTAATCACAGGCTAATTGTCCCAGTAAGATTTGGCAACCTGGCTTATAAACGTCGATTCGCGCGCCAGCCGTTGGTCAGACGGGTCTCGTGCGCATTCCCCCTCCCGCCGGCGCGAAAACTGGAGCAGCAGCGTGCCCTCAAGTGATATTCCGTACTACATGTGGTGGCATCGATGTAGCTTTGTGCCACTGCGCCCTGTTTATGCGGAGTTTGAGTTACCACTTACCGCTATGGGCGCTAAACCATCGGGGCGCGATGTGCAGGGGCAAAGTGTCTGCCAACGACGCCCGGGGTCCCAGGTAAAGCATACCGTCCGTGTGGTGCCCGCCGCCTGTTTCTTGGTATCCATTCCCGTTATGAGCGGGATCCGAGCCAGACCCCCCTCCGGCTCTGTCCGAGTCTGTTCCTCTCGGGGTGTAAAACCCGAAGGGCACCGTGGCGCTGTGATCTATGCCCATCCCCGCCACGGAGCTCACCGAGCGGCTGCGCAGTCCCATCGTGCCACCTGGCCGGTAGTGTCCGAAGTGGGCCGAGGGTGGCACCGCGCTGTCATCCGTCGAGACACCGGGAAAAGCTCCCCGGGGCCGCCCCGCCGTACTCTGCTTGCCCCCCATCCAAAAGTATCCGCTAAAAATGGGTGGGGGTGTCGCGGAAAGGGTGTCACGGATCGCCCTGCGGCGCTTCTCGAGCCTGCTTCAAACAAGCGACCAAAACAAGCGCTAAAATCCGCGGCTGTCAAGTCTGACTAAAACAGCTGTGTCTCGCAGACGCAACAGCCCATTTTCCTGGTCGAATCATGGACCTAAAGTCTCAATAATCACCTTAGGGAACAAGGGGGTGATAATAAAGCCGTTCGCGCGAGCAAAAACGCAACACGTTCTCCGCTTATAAGCAACTGACAGGACAGCCTGCCCAGAATCACCAGGCGCAACAACACATCCGCAGTACTTTGAATGCAAAAGCGCTCTCTTATTCAGAGAGGACTGATTCAAAATACACCAGCCATGATGCCCGTCCAGTGTATGCGTCCAGAGGTCCGCTCGTCCTCCCTCCGTCTGCCTGGAGATCGGTTCAGCGTGTGCCGCCGCCGCCGCCGCTGCTGCTGCTGCTGGGAGACAATAGAGGCGGTTACTGCGCATACGCGGATTAACAGTGGCGAGAGGTGTTGTAAACGCGAGCATGGATTTACAATATCTAGCCCAAACAATCAATTATGAAGAAGTGCCCTTTCTTTTTTGTACGCAGACAACGTCTCGCCTTCGACAGCCGCTTGGTGATCTGAATATGATGTTAAAGGAGGACAGTGACCCAGTAACGTTGCCATAACGAAGTTAACACAGAGGCGGCAGACATGATTTAATTTAGGTACTCCTCATGTTTTCATTTGCAACCATTCAGTCAGAGGCCTAATAAATACTTGAGTCGAGGAAAATGATAGTCTTTTATCTCCATAATGGGGCCAAAATGCGAGTGTATTTTGTCAGCAAGCCATGAAATCTCAGGGCCTCCGACAGAAGGAAAACCAAAGTTTAGATCACAAATTGATATATGCAACATTTCCTGTCAGCTGTTAGCTTCAAAGTACTTCACTGACATGATTGTTTTAGTTTCTTGACAAATTTTGTCAAATAATTAACACGCATATACACACACATAATAGAAACAGGAAAACGTAAAAGAGTCGAAAAATGTACACACACACACAAGTACAGTATAAGGCACGCTGATAGATAATTGCAATATTAAATAAAATGCAGTGCAATCAAATAAACTTTCAGTAAGACAAAGCATCTCTGCTGTATTTCTACTCATCGCTTGCAGTAAATCAATATATTATGCTTATTAATATTCCTTGATTCATAAATTATGTATGGACCACATCACTAATATAGTGTGCATTGCATAAACCTACTTACATCTTTTAGAGACACCGTCTTGTAGCAGGACCAAAACAACCATAGACATTGATGTCAATTATTACATCTGGTTCCCCCCGAGGCTTTTGAAAATGGGCATAAAGGTTATGGTTATTATTTTGTTGTTTTTTACTGACTGCCTATCTCACAATACAACAACATTTTAGTCAAAGTAGTCCGATGTGTTCAGGGCATTGAGCAGTGTCACACTGAGGGCCATTTTGAGAATATAATCAATGTATAATCTTAAAATAAGAGTACAATAAATAAAACCATAATTTATGTCCATAAAGAGATTAAATAATACAGAGCCTGTTCTGTAAATTTGGCTGTGACCTTTAACTGCAATTCTTTAAAAGAAGAAAGGGGATTTGCGTGTACAATGGCATATATATGAAGATGAAAAGCACTCAATTTTGTGGCAGTCCAGATAATATATTAATTGAGTGAGATCTTTAGAGATATTGACTTACAGTACAATAATTAAACTTCCATTAATTGCTTATTGTGTTGTAAACAACTTTTGAATTTACAACATACTAATAGCATACTAATTCATATGATAAGTTTATTTAATGACAGGCCACTGGCAAACTGTTGTTATGTTTAAATGAGATTATCCATGATTTCCATGATATATCTAAGTCCATCTACAAAGACATAGCGACATCTAATGGCCAAAGTGATAAATGCACACGAAAGATTAATAAATATATATTATATCTACACATTAACAAACACGATGCAGGTCGTATTATATAAATTTAAATACTTATTTGTCATTTTTTTTAATTGTTTACTTTTTTTTGTTAAAAAAAGGTTGATGATTAATAGAATAATTATAATAAAATATGTACAACAGCCAACAAAACTAACGTTACTGTTTGTTTGTTTTTTTACACACCTGATATTTTCTCTTCAAGTTTTAAAGTTTAATCGTGCTGTAAATCAAAGAGGATTTGAGGTGCTGTCCGTCTTCATCGTTCTGTTATCGACTGCTCGTGTCTGTTCGATGCTCCTCGTGCTCGACGCTCTATTACTTCTCATTTGAAGTTGCGCGCCAAACGCTGCTTTGACAGTGCTGTTGTTTTGAGATGTTCCTCTTTATTTTCTATTAGCTCTTTTGGTTCATTTCAGTTCACGCGTAAACAACAACAACAATGGACTCGCAAGCCTACATGCCTGTATCCCCGGGGATCGGAATGGAGGAGAATTTCTTTTCTCTCGATGATATTTTACTTTCTCACGAGCGGCTGCCGTGCAGGACTGAGAGCGCGTTCCCGCGACTCGGGTTCCTCGAGAAATCCAGCGAGACACGCGACATACCAGAGGTACTTGCCTATTTTATCATTAATGTTCGTTTAAAAGCGGTTATGAAACAATTTTTGAGTACTTTTGTGTACAATGGGTTGAAAGTAAGTTAAATAAAGGTAATATTAAAGGGTCACGTATTGAACCGCTAAGCTATTCAAATGTTGCTGTTAAGATAGACAGATTTCAACATCAGATGTTAAGTCATAATGTAAGAAAAAGTGTGTTTAACCATATTAAATATTTGTTCAGTTTTCGTTTTTCTAAAAATGAATACATAAATGTTGTAGCATAATGTCTGTTTAATATGTATAAAATGCTAACTATGAAGTTAGCCTTAACAGGAGGAAAAAACACCAAAAACAGGTTGTTTTATTCGCCAAATGTTAATTTCTGTAACTTTCATCTTTACCACGAATGTTACAAATACAAACTGCAATGTGAAGATATTTATGACAAAAATTATATTGTTAACACTAATATTGAACTGAAAAAGTCCATTTGTTGGACTGAGCTGCATGGAAAGACTTCCATGTTCTTTGCACAATCCTTAAAACTAAATAGGGTTGATAAGGGGTGGAAATTTATCCAAGAAATCCTTGTAAGTTTCCAAAATGTCTAGAATGTCTAGAACTGACCACAACATATATTTTTTATGGTTAACCTCATATGAGAAACAGGTTGTGTCTGTCTTTTGGCACATACGTTTTGTATGTGATTGATTTATACTTGTTTTTATGTTTCAGGGCACAAAGATGGAGATGCCACTGTGGCTGGCCAAAGGCCTGTATGAAAAGAAGAGGCGAGTGCTGTCCGTGGAGCTGCCAAAGGTGTATCGTGAGGGTTGGAGAACGGTGTTCGGGGCAGATCCAACTGTTGTAGACTTGCACAAAATGGGGCCGTATTACTACGGTTTAGGCTCCCAGTTGCTGCATTTTGACAGCCCAGAAAACCCAGAGATTGCTAACACCATCCTCCAGGTGAACATGTCTAGATAGGTAGTCACACAATACACAATAGAGCTAAAAAGAATGCAAATCATATTTATATGCTAGCATTCAAGATATGATAAGTTGTTTAACATATTAGTAATGGATGGGTAGAAGAATGCTAGCTTGGTGTTGTGGTACACTACTAAACATGCTGAAATCACCTTCCTTAAATAACAGGGATGTGTAATAATACATCTGCTGTTTCTTGCATCACCCAGTAGAGGGAGCAGTACGTTTAAAATCATTACTAGTACTGACCAGTTGCTGGGCAGACTGACATGCCAGGTTTAATAGGACGTACAGTTCTGTCTTCTTCCTTCAGTGAACACCATTAAAGCTCCATGTTAGGAAAATTCAGGGCATAATTTAAGGCTTTAAATGTTTGTTGCATAGTTATTATGCTATGGCTGTGTATTGATCATTACAATATAACAAGCAGCTTTGAACTTTCGGCAAGAATATGGTCGAATTCTTCTATTATGTTGATAAAATTGCAAATACAAAATGTTTTTAGTTTTAGTCATGAAGTCTGCTTATTTCGATCACTTCTACTAGCATTTTTAATGAAGTTTAGGAGCGTTATTTTGCTGCTCAACAGAAAAAAAAAACTGTACCTGTATCCTATGCACAGAAAATTCATGGCTTTATAACATCGATATACTCTCCCCATCTTTCTTATTAGACTTTCATTGGCCGTTTCCGTCGGACCATGGACTCGTCCCAGAATGCCTACAATGAAGACACATCAGCGCTGGTGGAGCGCTTGGACTGCTTAGAGAGGAGCTTGTTTAAGGCAGGCCAGAGTGGACTAAACAGTTTCCAACTGTGGGAAAAGGGCCGGTCCTCTCACCTCACTGCCTCTAGTCTAGTTATCAACTACAGGAAGAGGAAAATGACAGACCTGCAGGCCTGAAAGCCCAAAAGATTACAAAGAAGGACTAAGAACACTTTCTAGTGAGTGTGTCTGTTTGTGTTATTGAGAGAATGGTGTAAATTGCTTGTGAACTTTTTACTGTAATATTTCTTGTGTATAAACAATATTTCAGTTTGGTATAAGGTCAATAAATCAATTTATAAAAATTTTTTATTCTAATTATTCAATTTATTTCTTTTTTTAATTCTTTGCTGCTTCTTTGAAAGGTCATTAAATCTTTATCTTTACAAAGATAAAGAATTACAGAAATAGGCTTTTTATAAAGCAATTACGGATTCTTTTATTTATTTTTCCTAAAGAGGACTGAACAGGTTTAATCTGTTTTTTGTTTTCATAGACTGGAGTCATGAGTTTGCACGTCATGGATGTCAATAACTAAAACATTTTAACAAAGATTATTTCAGACTGAAACATAAATAGTGAACATTAATGCATTTGTGCTGTCATATAAAGAGTGCTGGTTTCTGATAATCCATGAGCTCTTATATTTAGAATATTGGAGGTGACATTTGTATGCGTCATCAGGATGTTCGTGATTATGTGTGTGTGAGCGAGTCTTAATTTGCATCAGTCAACACAAGGACAAATCAAATTACTGCATGTCTCCACATTTCGCTGCCTCTTCTCTCCCATCTTAAAACAAACATATTTAACTTCTGTATATTTGAACTGGGAATCTCTTTTCTCCAGGATCTTCTTCATTTTAATGAGCATGTTTATGAGTCCTGGCTGCTTGTTCATGTGTAAAATGTGGGTCAGCTGATGTGGACGACCTCATCCGTGATTTCGGAATGGAAGTTATTGATATGTCCCTCTGGGATGGTCATATCGACCTTGTTATCTCTCTGCAGCCTCAGCTGAGTAGGCTTGGGTAGGGCAGGAGGGATTTATTGACTTTTTGAAAGGTCTAAACTAAAGAAAAGTCACTCATTGCCCTACAGTTCTCTTGAAGTTACATCATTTGGTGGCTTGTTTACAAATGGGGCAATGACTTTATTAAATAACCATACACATTCAGACAGTAAAGAGAAGCATTCATGTTCGCAAAGAGTAAATTACAATTGTTTCTCTGTCTCTCTCTTGTTTTTAGGATAGTGTTGCATAGTCGTTGAGGGCAACGGTTGATTCAGTTCCACAAGGTGAAAGCCATGTGTTGTGCCCCTGATCAAGGTACTTTGATAGTTGCCCAGGACTTCTTACCTTGGGCTGGCAAGCACCGTGAGTCTGTCCACTCAACATAGCACTGAAGTAACTCAACCATCAGCAATGCTACATATATAAGTTAAATGACTCTGTATCTGATTTTTCCCTTCACTAAACATAGAGTTACCGTTCCTTAGCTTCCTAGTGAATGGTGTCAAGTGTTCCACCATGACCCATGCTGGGTCTCCTAGAACACTACCATTTCTTGTTGTTGCTCAATGAATCACTCCTGACCTGGATTCACAGTGTGGCTTTTCTGGCATGAGCTAGAGATGTACTACTCCTCTTAAAGAGTCATGAACATGGAACTGACCCAACTACTCCCAAATAACCCTGTTAATAATCTGTTTTCTGTTAAGAGTCCGTGACTGTGGCATTTATAGTTTATTGATTTACAGTGCATGCAAGATGTTTCTTTAAGTGCAGACACTTAGGCCATAATATTTTATGAAGATGTAGTCCAGGGTGCAGTGTTAGAAAATGACTACCAAACCAAGGCTTTCCAGAGATGCAAGCACAATGTATCTACAGTAGCACTGTCTCTGTTTCAACGCTGCATATTTTGAGTAGACTCATTGTGCCTTAAGATTGCATTTCATTTGAATAAACACACACACACACACACACACACACACACACACACACACACACAGACCTAAAATATTCTACTGTGAACTTAAAACATTTACAAAAAAAACACTGAAGTCTCTCCATAATCCCTTCCTCCCTCAACAGACCCAATTCGTTGCAGAATTATTCATGTTTTAACTATGAGAATCCTGCAAATGATTTCAGATCCCATCTATCCTCCGCTGACTGTGTTGCATCTCTTTTTAACGACTTGTAGAAAAAGTATCCACTAGTGTTCCCATGTCTGTCTTTGAGCTTCTTTTGGCTCCTCGCCTTAGCCATTCCAGCGAGCCGATTTTCAGACCTACTTCTTTGAAAAGAACAGACACGACTTGGAGGCATAAGAGGCAAGAGTGAGAGATGGAGAGAGAAACAGAGGTGTCAGGATTAGCTGTATCTAAGCTAACGCCCCCGCGCTGCTCTTCAGATGTGGCTAATCTCTCCCCGACTGGGTTTGCATTCACACTGAAACACCGGCTCAAACAAGCCTGTGCACTAAAGCAGGTGGGAGGTTGAGAACTGTGTTTTATGCCCCCCTTGTTAATATTTTTGATGGTGGCACCTGTGGTGGACTTCTAAAATGAGGAGGTGAAGTCTTCCCTTTGTTTTCTTTTGTTTTTAGGTTAATGGCATATTGAACATTTCACATAGCTTTTATTTGTACCACTTGCATTTGCTAGCCTATTATTATGACCTTATTTCAAACTATTAGATATTTTGTTAAACATTTACATACTGTATGATGCACCTTCAATTTAAATAAGCTCAGTGGTCACGAACAGGTGAGTTCTTTACCAAATTTGTTCAGTTTTTGTCTTTTCAGACATAACAACCCTTGTGGAAATTCTGCTGATGTTTGATGTCAGAATGGATAGGGTGTTCTTTCTGAGCTACTTGCAATGCTTCATACGTCTGTTTTGTTTGCAGTATTGCTCACTGCAGAGTGACCTGTCTCTTATAAATAGGCTGAGCGAGTGTTGGATGTGCAATAAATGGTGTCTTCTCCTGTGTTTTTATGTCTTTTTGTCTCACCACCTCTCTCCTCACCTTGTTTTCCATTTTCTCTATCACTGTCAGGCAATGCCAGTTTGACGGACAAGTACGTTCACGCTGATGAGAAAAAAACATCCATAAATATCAGAGTCAAGTGACCTGTTCTCCTTCGTTCCTGCTATAATGGAGGGATGAGTCATAGCTCAGCTGTCTATCTCTAGTGTTGCTTTTCTCTTCATTCGAGCGGCAGATCACCACATATAAGGAGCATCGTGTTTCAGACAAAATCCAATTTACACGCAAGCATGTACTGATATAACGTACGAGATGAAACACCTTAGCAACCGCATAGCAACAACTGTAGGTTTGTGGCAGTGATTTTTTTTTAAGGGCAACCACACTTTTCCACAAGAAAGCTGCAATTTTGGTGTGTCTTGGAGCAAGGCCAAAACCTTACAGTAAGTGCCTTTCTCATGTTACAGCTTTTTTGTCAGTAGTTTACATTTACATTTATTCATTTAGCAGACGCTTTTATCCAAAGCGACTTACAGGTGGGGAAAACAGCAGCAATTAGTCCTAAAGAGGCAAACAACAAGTTTGTCAAATAAAAAAAAATAAAAAAACATTTTTATGTTTCAGACAAAATCCAGTTCTGGAATCAAGCATGTGCTGAGGCAACTTCGGTCTACATTCAAGGTGGTGATAGCTGGCACAGGACAAATCAGTACTTAAAGAGCAACTAAAATCATGCAAAATAAAGTTGATAAGAAGAGGCTGTAAATAGAACATTTGGATTCAACAACTATAGATCTAAATGTAATACTGAAGTCTATACCATATGATCTCACTTTACAATCTCAATTTATTTTGCAGTCCTATGTGCAAGTGAAAACTATGAGGCACAGCAGTTGTGACGGCCATTCTCTGGATTTGTTACCTGTCCATTTTCAAGCAAATGATCATTCAGAAGTTTCAGTTGAGTTCCGTTGAGGATTCTGTCAACTTCTACTGTATCCCCCTGTGTCATCCTTATTCAGACCATCCATACTCCGGACAAAGATGTACAGTTGACACTTTCCACACTGCAGCGAGCCAGCTGTGTTGCCTCTGTGATAGCACGTGCCTTGGGTATGTCTTGCTTACCAATAAGCAGTTTAAGGTTGTCACATTGGCACAGGTACAGACAACCAAACCTCTCATAAACAAGGACTCAAAACGTGCTTAGCCTATCAACTGCGGTCACTCCACTGCCAGGTTTCTCCCAATTCACCACTTAAAACCCTGGCTAGAGTCCATCTACTGTTCTAGACCTTTCCAAAAAAGGTGACTGACCTGATTTCTCCTTATCGCAGAGCTAATATAGGAACAAATAAGGGTCAATTAGCCTGTAAGATTGTGAGCCAAGAATGTGTGAGTTCAATTTGCAATAAACAATGAAGGAGGGAGGAAAGTATATTATGCTGCACTGTTGTGTACAGTATGCAGTTATAACTAGTCCATAGAAGTTAAACATAATCATTCAGGGCTCGCTGGAGCTAGTGTATTAACAAGTTGTAGAGCAGAAAGCAGCCTTCAGCAAAGAATGCAGCATGTCAGACTGTAGAATAATGTGTATGCGACATGAAATCTCACATTCAAGTGTGCTGAAATACTGTAGGTCAGCTTTAACATGTCTCTCAAATATTGACAGGAGGCTGCTATGGTTGATTATGTTACCAAATCAGAACATATTTAATTTGATTTTAAATTGTTAAAATGTAGGAATGCTAGTGAGTTGGCTCCCTTTTTACATGTGCTCCCTTTACCCCCTTGACGTTTTTTGAACTGTGCCTACAAGACAATGAGATAAGTTTATTTCTATTCCTGATTCTGGCTTCATAGTGGGTTATATGTACTTTCCAACAGCAAAAGACCCTCAGAATTGCCAGGGAAAGTTTTACTGCCATTTCAAAATTGCTTACAATTTTCAGCCAGAAGCTACTGGCTGAGTCACACTAGCCAGCAACATTTCTCTTGGTACAGCATTAAAGACAGCGAGACCGTAGGGGGAAACAAGGCATAGTAGTTTTTCCATTCTTTGGATGTGTTAATTAGGATATTGATTTACTATGATTCAGTGCTCTTGGCGTCTTGCAAATGACAAGTGATTATGACACTATATGTTATCTTTATCAGTATCATCATTCTTGTCAGTATTGCCCCCACCCCAAACCATAATAACCATAATAACATAAATAACCATAAACTTTTTTGCAGTTTCACCTGCTAACTGGCTAACTGGACCATGTTAACCAGTCTCGAACCCTTGACTGCCTTAGTACATTGAGACAATTTAGTTATAGAAGGTATAATAGCAACAGACAATTCAAGAGTTAGGGAGAACCTGAAAAAATATGCCTAATTACAGCTGTTTTTAGTGCAAGAATCCTTAACTAACATTAGAAGTAGTCTTCTGGGATCACAAAGAAGAAGAAAACTGCTTTATACAAACACCTGCATATGTGTCTGTGTCCTCGATTCATGTTATGGGTTTGTTATAGCAGTGTTTGGGTGGGTATATGAGTATGTGCCTACAATCTTGGGAGAATAGTTTCTAGTGAAAACTGACTTGATGAAAGCTCATGCTGCCAAATTTGTGCCTTCCCCCGAAGTGTAAGTATAATTTGTACAGAGCTACCACTTGTGGTCTAATTGGACAGCCTTTCATTCTAAGCCTCCAGGCTTTACTTAGTGTCCCGGTCTCACTATTTCTTTCTCCTCTCTGTCTCCTTGGTTCCTTCCTTCCTGTCTGCCCTCCGCTATCCTTTCACTCCTCTCCTGTATCTAATTTCTTATCTCTCTGTCTCTCTCCTTGTGTGTCCCTCTTCTCTGTCCTTCTCTGTGATTGCTCATTCTCTCTCCCTCCCTCTGTCTCACTCTCATCTGTTGGTATGGCTCAGGCTGCATCATCCAAAAGGACACGTGTTCTGTGTTTATTACAGAGCAAAAGAAGGGAGGGGAAGAGTGAGCGAATGAGGGAGGGTGGAATAGAGGTAGAGAGATTCACACAGCATAGCCCTCACTGGGTAGACAGCATCGCTCCGAAACGCACTCACGAGCAAACAAAAAGAGGCTAAAGACATTTGTATCCTTTAAGACGACAACAGAACACAGTCCTTCAGCAGAGGTAAGGAATATCTCTTTGGTTATTGGTTGCTATGTATATTTTGCAAAGAGGCACAAATTAGAATGTTCATTCAAGCGAACTCTGTTCTGTTGTTAGGTCATGTGAAATATTTGGTTGTTCTGGTACAAGGTGTACTGCTGTATGAAAATACAAACAGATCAAAAAGTGCCCCAACACAGGGCCTTGAGGGACTCCATCTGAAGAGAAGCATCATAGTCCCTCCTGCAAGTATTACAGTGCTTGTGTCATAAGCTTCACTTCATAGTTCCAGCCTCTGCATTGGCGTGAATAGGAGGTCGACAGGTTAAATTTATTAACCCCGCAAAATAACTGCGTCAGACAGGGAGGCTTTGCCAAAAACAGCAAGCCAGTCGCAGTCCATCCAGACCATCCCTTAAATTCAGGGTAAGTCTACTAACAGATGTCCTTTCCTGTTCACTGGAGTAATGCTATCTGCCATGGTGCTGAGAAGTATTCAGGTCTGTGTAAAAACAGATAGCAGAGCCTTTGTTTTTCTAATCTCAATAACACTTCACAGAATATCTGACGCCAGCATACCTGGTGGGGTGCCAGCTTGCATAGGAGGCCAGGAGGGCCGTGGAACTTTCCAGGGTGGATAAACTGTGACTTATCATAAGCCCTGACACTTTCAGTTTTACAGGGGTGATGGATGATGCTGTTAGTGTGTACCTTAAGATGAGAATATTAATGTTGAGTTTAAAATAAAACTCTTTTATGCTACAGCTAATGGCAGCTGCCACACCTTTGTCACACTTGGATGACAACACGGTGTGCAGATGAAATACATTTTCTCGAAGTAACTGACAGGCTGGTGGAAATTCAAGCAGGTTACTTCAATTACTAATGTGTGGGAAGATTACAGCTGTAAAGATGAATGAAAGTATGTGGCATGATTTTGAAAATAAGTAATTGAATATAATGGATATCTTTCATTCAGCCTTGTAAAAAAAGATGGCAATACTGACGCAACTTGATGCAAGGCTGATTAATTTTTTTTTTGTGCTAAATCTCCCTGCAAGACAACAACGAGATGCCCCCATTTCTACATTATATAACAATGCAACAGACGCCTTGGAAACTTTTCTGTCTCACTCGTACAAAACCCATACTTCCTTGAAGCCTTCCCTTCACTGAGCATGGAAAAAGATTCTTTAATAAACTGCATGTTAGCTTTTCTTTAATAGATACTCTCCTGGCTTGAGATTTATATAAAGAATGTCATTTATTGAGGATTTTGTGAATTGTCTGGAACCTTTTCATAAAAAATCTCTTTGTACGAGGCATGCCCTGGGACAAGATTGCATATTAGTGTACAGAAGCTAGACTCGGAGGGGGCTTCCTCAATATCTTGCCCAGTTTAACGTACTTACTGTGAGAGTTTTCTGAATACCGAATATTGTGTATAGCTGAATTACAAATGGATCTTGTTTTGTACTGATAGATGGGGCCTGGATTGTTCTGGAACTTCCCATCCAAGACTAGCTGCACGGTTCCACAGAGCCTGCTGCAGACAATGTACGTAGTTCTGCCTGTAACCGAGGTTCTAGCCTTTCTTTTCCGTTTTTTAGCATCCATACCTTCATATTTTGTTTGTCTCTTTGCTTGTGAAATCCATGGCCCGTTGCTGTGTCTGACCACATAACGATCACACCCTGATTTGTCGACCAGTCACTGGGCAATGACCAAACAAGGTCAAGTGTCAATAACCCATCATTACTGCCGTAGATCATTATTCATAATTCATCGCCCAGTAGTTGTTTATTGTTTCAGCCTTCAGTCTCTGACCAATCCGTTCATGCAGGTTTATGTGTTCAAGCTGATTTCATGTAAAAAGAATCATTTTATACATTAAGTCTTATGTCCTTATATACAGTAGGAATCAGAATTTTGAAGTCTTGATTGTCTTCCAATCAGTAGTTGCCTGAGCTATGTGTTTTTTGATACTGAAAATAAATGTTCATATGCAAAGATGCATATAGGCCTTGATGTATATTGTTCTATTTTGGTAGCTTTTGTCCTTTGGATGTTTTTCTGTGTAAGAGGGTCCTTCAAATCTTGAATTGTCTTCTGGAGGTCTTGACCTCCAGTGGCCCAATGCAGCTTATAATCGACTGAGCCATGTGACGCCAATTTCAATGTAAATGAACTACAATAAATGGAAAATCTCCATGAATCATTTGACTGCACATGAGGGAAGTATTTTGTTCTGGCTTAAATAAGTGTGCAGCTGTGATAAATGTTCAGGCAGAGGCAAGAGATTGCTTCATGAAAGCTTTTAGATGCAGATGCAGATGCTATTTATCAAAATGGAACCATTAATATTTCATGGATACTACACCTAACATCCGAGTATTGCTTTCTTACTAATCCATACAGTAGAAACCTGTTTTAAGGTAAGAATTGGCCAGGTTACTGTACTATTGGCCAAAGTAAAATGGTGTTATTGAGGACCACATACCAACTCGCCATCTGTCGGCCTGGATTACAGCACTAGGCAGCTCCTGACAAGAGGCGTTGTGAGGGGTTGAAAACATGGTTGATTCTGCAAGAACAACACTATCAGAGTGTCTTTGAAAGCCAGATAGCCATGACTGGTCCTTCAGATGTTACCCAGAATCCTACTGGAGGTGTGAAGTGAGCTTTCTAAGGGGTTGAGACTACAACAAAAAGTTTCTTTGAGTTCCACAGCTGCTTTTTATCTCAATTTTAAAATAATGCATATTCTGTTCTGTTTTCTCCACTACCTCACCTCCCAGACGTTTTTAGATGACCCCATATCTAACACTCTAAGAATCCAATGAGCTGATTTAGGTGTTTTAGTAATGAGTCATTTAAAGCATTCTGGTAGTGGGTCCTCAGGACTCGAGTAGAGAAACACAGGTTTAGTGGACTAGGGCAGGGGTAGGCAACGTCGGTGCTTGAGTGCCGCTGTCCTGTAGAGTTTATCTCCAACCCTAATCAAACACACCTGAACAAGCATATCAAGGTCTTCAGGATTTCTAAGGCTTCAGGCAGGTGAGTTTGGAGCTTAACTCTGCTGGACATCAGCACTCCAGGACTGATATTGCCTACATCTGGACTGGTGTGTGTATTAGTGTATAGTCACTTTGTGCTAGAGGAACCTTTCCTCGATGTTCCTGCTTTTTTGTGACAGAAGGACTTGGAATGTGTTTAGTTCTAGGAATTCCTTTTGGAGGAGTTAATTTGGAGGATGGAGGAACTCCATCAGTTCAGAGTAGTGTCTGAAAACGTCCTATAGGAATTATCAGTAGGTGCGTTTACATGGAGCATTGTAGTTGGTTTAAAAGAATGAAAATTATCCATATAAACACCTCAATTGGAATAAAAATGCTCAAACCGAATGAAATTGCAATCAGTTCGAGAGGGGTGGGATAAACCAAACCAAATTACATTTCTTCCTGAGTCACATTAAAGAATCGTTCAAAATGAACGACCCATCACTAGTTCATTCATAAACGAAACACCGCTGTGTTTGAATGGAGATGCGCAGCGGCTCAGTTGTGACTTGTTTCAGACTTTTGACGACGAAATAAAGCTAAATCAGGCAATAGTGCTATAGTCAGACAAAGTAAGTCACTTAATAATAACATCTTGTTCATTTAACCTCCCGTAATCGTAGTCTAAAGCAAGAAGCAAGATAACGGGTCAATGCTGAGCTAAACCTGTTTAAAGTTAACATTACTGACATATCAGGATGCCTTTTCAGATGCCTGATAAAATTAGATGTGGTTGAGCCTGAATCTTTTATCCTCATATCACATATTTTGCATTGAGCACTTCTTTTGTTTGGGCCGTAATTTGAAGTTTTTAAATCCAAAGCTAACGATGAATGGCACAGCAGACGACATGTTTGTTCGTTGTCCTCTCATGTGTGGCGGCCGTGCCTAAAATATAAAATGTGTGGCCCCGTCTGCACACAGCAGATTCACTTCACGTATCACATGGGCAGGTTATAGGTAACGGAGGGAGGGGAATAACAGCAGGCTCATCAGTTGTTTCCTAAAAATAAACATTTTTCACGAGTCCCCCAGCTCGAGCCTGAGTCGAGTCTGAAGACTTTCAAGGACGAGTCTCAAGTCAAGTCTGAAGTCACAGTGTGTGCGACTTCAGTCACACTCGAGTCCCCATCACTCCATTCTGTGATATGGGAACACCAACAGTAGTAGGTATGAAGTTCAAAATTGTAATTATACAGTAAAGACACACTGGCTGTGTTCTTTTCTTATGAGGGAAAAACGCATCTCAAATGAAGCACGGTTTTCTTAGAAACAACGCAATAATGATAAAGTATAGATCAATCAAAATGAATAACTTGATCAAAATTTGCCTTTGTCATTTGTATTTATGTTTATTATAGATTCAGAATTTCTAATCTGTTTGAATTTTCAAGTGCTCACACATTTGTAACATTGAATGAGTGATATCGTTGCAATCACTCTTGGTGGTCAAAAGGCAACGCTCCTTTAAATCATTGTTCAGCAACTCTTGGTAAGAAATCTTGTTTTTTTTCCATTTAGGTAGATAAAACCTTTTAGTATCAGAATACAATTCATTTTTAGAGCACCATTACAGAGGGACATACTGTTATTTTACCCTTTAATTATTTAATATTAAGAAATTAAGGTGGTATGATAATAAGCATTGATCAACTGGCTGAGGTCAAGCTATATTTGTTCTCTTTGTTACAGAAGATGGCCGTATAATTTCTATAATCATGTTCTTGCCATAGGACTAAGCGCTCGAATGAACGCAAGGGATTCAAATATTAGTCCGTTATTCTAAGCAAGTGCCAAAAATATAAACGCAAATAAGGGATTTTTTCTTTCATGATTTATTGTTGTAAGGGTACTTATAGTATACCGTCCACCAAAACTTTCAATAGGAATGACAAAAAAGCATGAAAACGTGGCTAATGATGCAGTGTACACTGATTGGCCAAATGCAAGTGAAACACCAAGCATCTTTAAAAAGCCATGCAAGCATGTTTATACCACGAACATGGAAAAGAGCGATAACGGTATTTACCTGTTGTCTGCAGCATTGTGTTTTTTTCTCAGCCTCGCTGATAACAGTGAAAGTTGCATTTTTGAGATATAGTCAGATACTCTTTTAAAAGCATACGTTTACATTTCATTTCTGTTATCACGAAACCCATGACATCCATCAAAAACAGCTCTGAACACGGCATCTTCCATTCACCGTTTGCTAACGTTTGTAAATGCTGCAAAAAAAAAAGAGGTCACTATTGGCTGCTTTAAAGAAGAACAAGAAGATCATTCATTCTAGGAAAACAAAGAGAAAATAACTCAGCAATGAAGCCAGTTTACAATAAGCATAAAAGGAATATAATGTATTTGTCTAGACGTTTGACTATTTCCAGGAAGCAACAAGTGCTTTGTAAAAACTACAACAGCTCAGGCCTTCCACTGATTTTTCCCATATGACATGATTTATTTTGATTTCCTGATATATTTGATTCTGCCAGCATGTGGGTGGTACTTAGCACTCTCTACACCTTGCTTATGCAGCCATGTTCTTTCTATTTACCTCCATTATGTTAGCATCCAAATGGCTAATTAAAACTTTGATCACTTGTATAACCTAATAGTGATGCCAAGGAGATTGACGTTTTGTGCCAAGATCCTTTGCCTGTTTTGCATTCAGAGAATGATTTTAGGATTCTGTCTGCTATAGATTTAGTTTGCAATAGATACATTGTCCTAACCTAGTTTCCAAGTATCGATTGGGATTCTGCATATTAGGTCAGACCCTTGCCTTTAAGCATATCTATTGATTTGGTGTCTGACAGAACACTCCTCCAATGGTCTTTCCAGTGGCATATTCTCTTATACAAACTTTTTTTTGTCACTGAACAGGGTCAAACAATCTATGGCTGATGTCGTCCGCTCAATAAATGAACTTTATTTAGGTTCCACATGTCTAAGAGTTACCACATTATCTTGGGAAATTCAAACTATCTGTTTTTCTAGTACTGCAGTAATAACCAGCAGCGATGCTGTCGAAAAGGATAAAGAAGGAAAGATAAAGGTTTTCCAACTCCCTGAAGATTGCAGGGGCGTCTACTGGCATTACTAGAGGTTACCATGGCAACACTGACGGGGTACAGAACCCACAAAAATAAATCTGTGCGAACAAGAAGGGTTACTGGTTGATATTTGACATGAAAGTATTTATTTGTTCTTTATGCTGTAATTTTAGTATAGGATCATGAATTAGCTGTTATATATACACTTTCAAATACGATGGATCAAAATGATCTTTACCCGCACAATCCAAACACAAAAGGTTATTGGTACATGCTGAGGTTGTTATTACTATTGCTCATACTTTAGAGATTCAGAGATATGAACAAACCCATAGTCCTCAGTATTATACTTTGGCGTGTAACTCCTGCCTTCAGTTGTGTAGCTTGTTGTGGAGAGGTGTAGTATTACCTTTATAAGCTACTAGAGCTAGCTTATAAGCTTTCTAGTGACCAGAAATTCATAGAAACCTACGCTGGACTCAAGCTAGAAAACACCCAGAACACTACATAGCAATTATGGCCGTGTGGAAGCACTGGCAAGCACTCACGTTCTGTTTAGAAAGAGTAAAAATGTTACTCTATTATGGTGTAGCAAAACAGAGCACTAACGATTATAATAATGATCCGAGAAAGGTCAGAACATGTGGGGGAGGTGGGAAGGCGAGATACATCAACGGAGAGATCGTGACAGAGAGGAACGGGAGGGAGAAAGAGAGGCCGATTGAGAGTATTGTGGTCATGTCTAGACCTCGTTATAATCAACTCATGGGAGGTGTTATGCAACCAAAATAATCATTCCCTGCAGGGCTCTGAATCATTCTATCCGTTCACATCTGAGGGTTTGATTTACACTGCCCATGATTCCAGATTCATGCAGCTCTTGGCACTGACAGGAAATAAGAGTGGAATGACTTTTCAGTTGACTTGAAGTGTTCTGAATTAAACCCTGTTACTGTGCGAATCTTCCAAGGGAATGATACATCAAAGTGTTCTGTCGTCTCTTGAGTAAAAGTGGCAACAATCTAACGCCTGTTGCACTGCCTAAACAATATTTCTACCAAAGTTGCAAATGACAGCATGCTTCATAAACTTGATCTACATACACATGTGTTTGCAGAACTGTCAGAGTCTAATACAGTTAGCAGTAGGCCGTGGAGGTGTTTGTTAGCTTAGCATCGTGTTTTCGAAATATCAGTTGACACTGACAGAGCTCCCATGAGTCGACAACCTTCAGCTGCACAGCTGGAGTTTTTTAAGAAACTAATGGAAAAGTACATTGTGTCATCCTTCAACAGATACCTTCAGACAGCCTGAGAGCTAATGTCACAATTGGCCATGTGTTCCTGGAGACTGACAAGTCTGTGCCGTCCTGTGTCATCTTGAACCTAACCGCCAAACAACATTCAAGCCATGTTCACAATGCCACCTCATTTTAAGTCCACAAACCCCCATAACCACATGTAGTTTTAAAATTATTTGGAGCCATATTAGCACGCCTGCTGATAAAATGCAGTTAAAACCAACTCAAGCTGGTTTTACACGGGGTGTGTCTCATACCGTTCCCGAGTGCAGTATTAAGTACACTGCTCAAGTAAGTCATTTCTTATGGTGTGTGAACACCAAAAGCAAATTTAATACTTCTTGCGAGTAGATTACATAAGAAGTCAGTTCAATCAACACAGTCTCACTCCAACTCGTCACAAGATCAAGCTATCCCTTTTTAGTCACTTTTCGACACTTTACACAAGTTTCGTGTGTAATCTAGTGCAATAACATGGCACGTATATACGCTTCGCTTTAGGTGTGCACACACCATAAGACATTCCAGTGTACTGAAACATTCACTCATGAATAAAAGCATAATCTGCTCAGTATATGAAAATGTTTTCTTCTTCAGTTCAAGTCATCAGACCAGTGATGTTGCTGATATGTTAAATGCATGATGTCATAATCATGTTGCATGTAATTGAGTCATTAGTATTGTAATGTTTATTGGATCAAGGACCTTGCTGGTGGCTGAAATTGTGTTTGATATACTGATTCTTTCCATACAGAACTAGGGAGTGGAAAGAGACACAACCATGGTTAGCTCGTTTTTACAGTACCTAGTTCCCACCAGCTTAGCTACTGTATGTACCACAGCTTGACGAGCGTTACCACCTTAAAGACCCCTGGGAAATGGTTTGAAAGCATATTTCTTACTAAAACAAGAAGTTTAGGCAGGGCATATTGAAGAGGTTATGTCTCAGCCAATAGAATACGCACTTGTTAATTTGTTGCAGGTACTGTAAAGGGGGGAGAACTTTTGGATTCTAGAAAACATCTGATTGGATGAACATTTGCAGTGCAGGATGAGTCATCAACATTTGTGATCTCTTTTTGGTTAGAGAAAATCTGCCCGGTTTATATGCATGTATGATTAATTCAGTCAAATACTCTATAACATACAGTAGATGATCTCAAAGCTAACAGACACGGAATGAAAGTGACAAAACTACAATTTAGATATCATGAGGAACCACAGTTTTGAAATCATTCGGTCTTCAAGCTGGTATGATTAGATTTTTTTCCAGCAGGGACTGTATACAAGGTTTGAGTGGTGTAGGTAATATTTCAATATTGGTGCACCAGGCGCATTTGATTAGATTTTGGTTTGCTGTCGGATAGCCTTGTTAATCTCAGGTGTGTGTGTTGCCATGGTGATTACAGGTTGCTCTCCAGGATGGCTGGCATGAAGGATCAGCAGTTCACTGAAGAGAAACCGCTACTGCCAGAATCCAGGGGACAGGAAACAGAGATGGTGAGTGTGTGTGCATGGCTAAATATAGTAGACCAGTTAAAAATGGCACCTTGTTTTTAGGCAAGAGAACAAAAAATTGGATGCGTGTGTGTGTGTGCACATGATAAAGGATTTATCTATGCTCACCAAATACCACATTTCATCTTAATCCACACATCTGTTTTAAGCTAATGTGAAATGAAAAGCATGATATGCCTTTAATGTAAGTAAAAAATGTCTTTAAAATATCAGTTAAAAATTCAGGACGCTGGACGACAAGGGGTGAACTACTTTCTTGCTTTTTTTTAAAAAGTGCTCTAATATTTATCAGAGCACAATTAATAGTAGACATTTGAGTGATGCTGATACACTGGAAATCCAGTGATTAATGATGCATCCTACCGTAATTTTATGGTAAATAAAATGTATTAGCTATTTGTAAGTGTAAAGATTTAAATTTTCCAGGCCAATTTTATAAATTCTTATAACACGTAACAATAAAGTTATATATGTTCACAGTTGATGTCATGAACTAGAAATTATAAATGTTTTTTTTTTTGCAGTATAAACAAATCATAAATAAATAAATCTACAGATTTAAAACTGCAAAGTGTAATCCATAAAAAATCACATTAATTAAAAAAGATTAGAAGTCAAGGCAACTCATTCATTCAGCTTGTTGAGTGGATATTGTGTCTGCTGCTTATTTCCCCACATATCACTCATGTACCATTCATGCATATCACAATTTTTTTCTTTAGCTTCACACCTCCGCCACCAAAGTATTGTCCTCCGGTCCTGTAGAGGGCACTATCCGCTGTAGTTTGCTGTAACTAGTTTTTGTGTCTGTGTGTAACGTGGCAGGCTAAAGGACAGTGTGTGCACGCGCTGCCCTGTGCTACGCCCTCCCCCCCCACGGCTCGCCCCCCAAAACGCTGGCATGCCATCGCCCATCACTGGCTCGGCCTGACGCGCCGTCGGACCAGCGGGTACTTCCCGGTAGGCTGATTACCGCACCGAGCACGTCCATGTTTCCAACTAAAACATACTAATTTCTCTCAAGTCTTTTGTTACTTTAGATGCAGTTCTGTTACAAGGCCTGATATTTTTTCTAAAAATCACATTTTCACACGCTTCACATTCTTATTTGGGGAAAATTACAGATTTTAAATTGCAATGTGTGCATACATTGAAATGCTCTTTATGCCATAATGTTTATATTCAAACACTCTGCTAATTTGCACAATTTAAATTTTTTTTTATATTATATATATATATATATATATATATTATATAGTTTTTAAAATGATTATTTTCAGCTAATGGCTTTGCACACGATCAACATCAAGTCACAGATTTGTCATTAACTTTGTCTTTTAAAATGTAATTTTTTTAATCAAGCAGTGTAATTTGTAATCTGGGCTTCATAACCCACATGAAATCTGACTTTTTTTTTTACAGATTAATTTAACTGATTTTCACAGACTCATTAAAGGGATAGTTCACCCAAAATGTAAAGTTATTTCATTAATTACATGTCGTCCCAAATCTGAGAGCTTTCTGACCCTGCATAGACAGCAATACATCTGAGAAGTTTAAGGCCTAGAAAAAAAAAAAATGAATAAAAAATTCTCACAGCTTCATAAAATTACGGTTGAATCACTGATGTCGCACGGACTACTTTAACAATGTCCTTAGTAACTTTCTGGGCCTTCGACATGGTAGTTGCATTGCTGTCTATGTAGATTCAGAAAGCTCTCGGATTTCATCAAAAATATAAGTGAGTAATTAGACAGAATTTTCATTTTTGGGTGAACTAACCCCCCAAAAAAGGTTTCCATTGGATATTTATTACAACATGATTGTAAAGCTAAGAAATTACAATAGCTGTGTGTGAATAATCAATTTTGTTAACATATGACATTCATAAAGTGAACAAGACAAAGTGAGTGAATTTGGACCAAACATATTCCTAAATATGTACAGTAATGGCTCTGAATATGTTGTCATGATAGCAAGATATAATAACGGACATGAGCAGAGGCAAAATTAAGTTCTCTCCATGCAGACTCTTGTCTAGTATTGTGCTAACACCTATTCTGACTATGGATGCAAAATGGAATTGCTTATGATGCGATTTGAAACACAAATCAGTTTTATGCACAGTGTGAACAAAGCTTTATATACTACAACGTCATAAGTTTCAGTTCCTCAAGAAGAAACCAGCACACTGTTATTTACCCATAAGGCTGCCCCCCTTTGCACTCTAGAGGTACTGCATTAGAGTTTGAGTCCTGAAAAGGAGTGACACCTGCTGGTCCGACATTCAAACAGCTTTTGCTTCTCTGCTGCCCACAGCTCAAACTGCATGCACTAACCTCTTTCTTTAGGTGTGTGGGTTTCTTCCTGCTTCTGCCAATCTGCGCAAGACTCACATTATAAGTGATGCTTGCTTTTCCAAAACGGATGCTTTCATTTTATCTTAAGTAGAGTGTGCTAACTCATATTTCCTTGCCTTTTCAGAAAAATGAGAAGGATTTTAAAGTTATTCCTATGGTGCCTGTATTGTGATACAGCTGTCTGGCAAGGAGATGTTGTCCTGTTCTCAAGCTGTTCTTTTACAACTGTTTTGTACTCATTTCACCTTTTTGTTTTCCATTGAACATTGTGTCTTAACAGTGTGTTTCCTCATGAATGCTCGTGTTGGACCAGCTCAGGCCATCAAAATGCTAACCATTATACTTAAATGTATAATGGAGTTAAACGGGCCTCATATCAGCACTGAAGCAAGCTCAGCTTGCACATTTTATCTTTCCACAAATAGCTGCTGATCTGAAGCCAGCTAAGCCACCCACATACTAACCAATCATGCCTAGTGAAACAACAACCAGGGGTGTAAAGTACTTGAGTAATTCTACTTTATTATTGTATGTGGTATTATTTTAGGCAATGTTTATTCAGTGTAAATAACTAGCTGTAGCTTTTTTATTTATTTACATAATTTACAAAGAAAAAAAATACTTTTAATAACTCCTTAAAAACGCAAATCTAGATTCCACTTTACAGTCTCCTCTTGAAAATGCAGTCAATTTCAATTTTAATTTAAAAATTTGCTTCTAAATTGAATTTGAGAAACATTTTGCTCTCACTCTAAATGTTGTTGACATATGTACTTTAATATAAGTATAATTGCTCAGTACATTTTACACCCTAGACAAAAACGCAGCGTTCTAGAAACAACTGCTCAAGTACATGTTTCCATCACAGAAACCCTTTCCTCGCTGGCGGGACCTCGCAGAGTGTTGCTCCAGTCGCTGCTTATTTCATTGTGATAGCATATTAAAATGAATGCTTTGGCTTTGATGAGCCTGACCTTTTGTGTTCCTGCAGGAAAACTGTGAGACCTTTGTGGCAGAAGGAGACTGGAAGGTATTGTGACTCTTCCTTTTATATTGACTTAAGATTTATATTTGAACAGCCAGTCCTTGAAATGATTTTGAGCCATGTCAGATTTAAAATGGTGTGGCTGACATAGTCTCATTATTCCTTTTTTCCATTTGCTGATTAAAGCTGTATTGTTTGTCTTGGCTAGAGACAGGAATGTGCTAACAATTACAGTTAATGAGAGAGCGTCAGAGAGACTGAAAAACATGGAGGCGCTGCTATGACCTCCTGAGTTTCAATCAATATACTATTCAGAGCACTAGTGCCAGCTTGTTGGTTAGAACTGGTGGTTTAACAGCATGTCAACGTGCCATCCAACCTGATAAATCTGTAATATATGTTTCTATGAGCACAAATGTAATAATATATCATAATAATTGATCAATTATATTCAGTTTCTTTGAGCTTTTAATGTGCTGTAGGAGTTACACAGAGTTCAAATCGTAATCGAAGTCAAACTACCTGGATAAAAGTTGAGGTATGAGAACTTTACCACCTCAGTTTTGGCGCTGTCTCACGGTTTGCATCATCTCTTCACACCTCTGACAGAAATAGCACTAGTAAATCACAGAAAGATGTTTTTGCATAAAACGGTGTGAAATCCAAACAGCGGAGGGGCTGGAGATGATAGGATTTGTAAGCCGCATGCTCATCAAGTGAGAGGTTTTAATTGTGATGGAGAACAGATAATTAAGTAGGTGTTTGCTAACGCAATACAGTTACCTAATACCATGAAAAATGCACCATTATACATCAGATTTGGCGATGCAGTCTGCTTGTTCAATGTAATGTTTTGAATCTAAAAGTGCCCCGTGTATTAAGTTATTATTATCTCTGAAGAGATGCAGTAAAAAAAAAGGAAGGAAAGGACGTGATATGTGGCCAGGTATGGTTTCCCATAGTAGGAATTTGTGCTCTGTATTTAACCCATCCAAGTGCACACACACAGCAGTGAGAAGTGATCAACCACACACACACACACACACACACCCAGAGCAGTTGGGGGAACGGTGTCTTGCTCAAGGGTCTCACCTCAGTCGTGGTATTGAAGGTGGAGAGAGTGCTGGTTATTCACTAACCCCACCCACAATCCCTGCCGGACCTGGGACTCGAACCTTTGGGTTACAAGCCCAACTCCCTATCCATTAGGCTACGACCGTCCCTCAGTAGAGTTGACGTCAACATGAAACAAGAGCATATTGCTCACCCAGAATGAAAATGCAAATTCACTCCTTGCCACTAGATGCCACTGTTGGAGCGTTAAAATTTACTGCTTTAAGCAAAATCACTGCAGAATTATGCCCCGTTCACACTAGCAGCGACTTCTGTTGCTGCATGTCGCTAGAAGCTGGCGATGAGGCCCCTAGCGGGCGTTCTCATTACTGGTTTCTTAGTAAGGTCATTGTTGACAGCGAATAGGTTTTTTGCCGCTAAATACAAACATTTTGGAGGCAAATGACTGAACATAATATAAATATACACCGAGTCCATGCATACAAACAAAAATGAATGAGAAACAGAGAACTTTTTTTCATTTTGTGCGTTTACCTAACAGCAAACGCCATCATCACTGCTGGAGCTGAAAGGAGAATGAGCACGTGAGCACCAGTGTTGCCAACTTAGCGGCTTTTCAGACCCCCTTGGCGACATTTTTCCAAAAAAGCAACTAGTGACAAAGTTAGCGATTTCTTGGACAAACCTAAGCGATTCTCTGGTAGTGCCGCCCACGCGTGAGTTCTTGTTTACTCGGCGCGCGCACACACCTCTCTGCGTCTGTCCTGTTCAGCGCGCGGCTGAGAGGAGCAGAGCTTTCCGTGAAAATAGATATTATGTTGCTGCCAACTCTATTTTACTTGTAAATACAGCCCAAATCACAGCATAGCCATTGTCTATATCTTATGTGTATTTGATTTCATCAGAAAACGGCTTGATTATAAATCAGGAT
>JAUMHQ010000094.1:6017758-6033932 GCA_032361165.1 Enteromius paludinosus | reverse complement strand
TAAGCTACATACCTTCTATGTACATATCAGAGAACAATTTAAAATATTCTCTCAATGCATTCTATGGCAACTTTAAAGAGCCTATGGCCTGAACCTCACATACTTTTGAGAAACCAACGTTTTTGTAAACACAACAGTTTTTCTTCCGCAATCCAACATCTGTGCTTTGTTTCCCGGCGGACCGAAAATAAATGTGACACTTGCATCCCCCGGAAATCCGATAAAATTCAACCAATCAACCAATGACTGTGCTTATTATTAATATTACTATCAATGTTGTTTAAGCAAACTGGTGTTTAATTTTACATTTTCACGATTCGTTAAATTTCAGATGGGTAAAATTAAACCCCACCCTTATTATTTTCTTATTGAATAGCTTAATTTGTTACATGGAATACATGGAAATGAAGTTGGTGGCAACTGAACTTCACACGTATTTTAATAAAGAGAGCTGCCATTTGTTAGGATTTTGTAATAATAATGATAATAATAATGCGATTTTTGTGTGGTTTATAATACTTTTCAGGCCACTTTTTATATGGCAAAGGTGTGTAATTAAGCTCGACAGTCTCCTGCTATTATAAAGCTCTGCACATCAGAGACATATGGATGTTAATGTGTGCTGCTGCGGTGCCAGGCAGCAGGAGAAGGTGTCGTAGGTGCTGATATGCTGTCAAAGAACTTGTTATGATCAGCAGGAAAAGCAAAAGAACATGTGCACTGCTCTGTCGTGCTGGGCCGCCTCTCTCTCTTTTCCTGCCACATGGTCATATGACCTAGCTCTCACCTCTGGTTTCTTTGCCGGTTTGGTTTTAGGGCGGTTTCCCTGGCAACTCTGTTCTCGTATGCTTGAGTTCGCTCTGACAATGCCGCCCCCTTTCCACCCCTCCCGTCCTCTGCTGATGCTCTGGGCTGCGCCTGTCTCGTTCTGTTCATCTGCTGTAGCTGTGATGTAATAAGACATGAAGGATCAGGTGCTTTCAACGAGACACATCAACTCTGACCGTCTCAAACCGCATGATGGACTCACTGAGACACTGAGGAACCACCAGGTAGTTAAAGGACGATATATCAACCCAGGCAGATTAGAGTCAGGCTATTTTGAGATTATTGTCTTGGCCGATTAACAGCCTGGTGTCCCTTCCAAATTTACCAACAGCCTTGTCAATATAGATCATTATTCAAAAAAGATGTTAAATGTTCAATTCAAAATGCCAAAAATTTGTGTACGCCTTATAGGGTGTTTATAAAGTGGGATTATTTCTGTTTTTTAGATATAATCATTTCAATTGGTATTTTTAATTTAATTTTATTATGGTTTAGTTTAATTTAGTTTAGTCTCTTCTCTTCTATTTGTTCATTTTATTTATTCTATTTTAATTTAATTTAATTATTTTATTTTATTCTGCTTCATTTTATTTTTCCATTTTGTTTTGGTTTATTAAATTAAATTAAATTAATATTATTTTTATTTTGTTTTATTTAATTTAAGTTCACATTTTTATTTATTGTGTTTTTTTATAGTTTTAATTATTGATCTAATATTTGGCTGCAGAAGCAGAAAATATCAGGGCGTATTTTTCCCATTATTATGCCAGGTTCTAAAAGTACTTTTTCAGTCTTTGTCTCTTGTTTTTTTTAGTAGGCCTATTGCTTTACTGCCTAGACTTTAGATTTACCTGTTTTTAACAGACCAAACAATACAGTTTTATAATTTTGTTATCAAACTGGCTGTTAGTCATAAAAATAATTAGCTACTGGTGTCGGTCAGACTACCATGTCTGCGCTCTGCATTTGTGGAAAAATATTGGAAGAATAAAGTAAGCAAATGACTCATTTGCATCAGAGCTGAGGAACATTTGGATGGCATGTTTGATTGTGGCTTGTTTTCCCTTCCTGTTCATGTTTGAATGATACTGTGTTGACTGTATACTATATTCAATCTGTCTTTAAAATACCTTTGACCACATTGAATCTACTGGAAAACTACAGAAACGTATCATTGTAGTCAACCTGAGCAATACAGAGCAAATCAACCCACATCACAGATTCAAATTTATTTCTAATGAGAGTATGGATTTGTTTGTGTGTGCAAACATGTGTTTTGTTTTGATTTGCTCACATGTGTGCTTTCAGAGGCAGGTCAGGGTTTATTGATTTGCAAGTTGTCTTTGTGTTCAGCCACAGAAGTCTGAAAGCAATTTGTATTTGTGTTGGGTCACTTAGGGTCACGCAGACGGAAAAAGCGAGGGAGACAGAGAGAGGGGGGGGGGACCAGGTTAAATGACCAGAGAGAAAATGTCATGCAGGACTCATTCCTCTAGTAGACACAGAATGATAAGTATAGTAGTGGAATGTGTGTGCTTGTGTGTGTAGCAAAGTATTGATCCAGCTTGATCTAGATTTGAGAGTATATTTAGAGCAAACACCCTGTAGAGATGGGGGGGCCATATGGGCCACTGCCCAAGAGCATGATGGGTAATACTGAATCATCATCATAATCCTTTGCCGTCATTCCACAAACCGAAGGATACTTGCATAGCAGCTTTATTCATTCAAACACACAAGTACAATGGGGTCTGCATGAAGAAATGCTTCATTTTTGCAAATATTTGTCTATTTATAGTCATAATATTTTTGAATTACCAATTTGAGTGAAGTTTGAATTTATAAAGTATTTAATATTTATAATTTATGTAAAATTCTATTTATATTGCATATTTAGCAAACGTGTTTTGTTAACTTGCACATTCATTTTAATACGATTTTTGAATCCTGATTATCCATGTTATACAGCATGATTCAAAAATGTTTAAGAGCATCTGCTCGGTGGTCATGACCTTTTGTACAAAGGACTTAGCATAGTCAAAGTAACAAATCTGCTTACATTTCGATTTGCGACCCAGAAAAAGTGTATAGTCTTAAATCTCTCTTGTTCATTTTAGACCATAAAGTCTATTTGGCAACATTTTGGTTAACATTTGACAACCTGGTCTCATAAAAAAATATGGGCCGCTGTGCACTTTTTGTGCAACACCATTTTTAGGTGCCTTACTGCACGTCTCGCCGCGGTTTCAAAGAGAAATGACCACTGAGTGGTCACAAGTTCAATATTTAAACCCTGGCACATTTATTACGTCGATATAGGAATGTATGGAAATGTCTGTGGACTGTTGCTAAAAGTTAATGCTCTATCATGTTGGAAACAAGCCCCACACAAAATCCAAGCCTAAACCTATCCGATAGTGTTAACAAATGCAAAACTGATCTAAAAAGGAATTTGTTGATGCAACCATGCCATTTCAACTTTTGTCGCACCGCAGGATCTGAACCAGAGCTCCTCGCCTCTCAAATACATCTCTTTACTCTGTGAGCAACCAAATAAACCTACACTCTGTGAAAACTCATAGATATGAACCTGGATATCAGTTTTCAAATCTTCCAGCATATTAATATTGTTTAAAATTGTGTGAAAATGACGCTTTATTAATCGAAACTGTGTGAAAAGGAATAAAAAGTGTCAGCGTTTTACTCAAGTGTTCACTTCTTTTGACAACTGCAGTGATATGTACTTATTGGTACATAATTTGTGTCTCGCTAAAAAGTTCACCCAGGTCCGTTTATGTCATGAGACCAGGTAGATATTTAAAGGTGTCCTTGTTACACGTTACATGTACCTACTATTATAATTACAGTTAATTAAGCAAATTACATGCAAGTAACTGTAACTCTAACCATATAGTAAGTACATAATTTATACTACCCAGTACTTAAATGTATAATTACACCGCAACAAGGACACCTTAAAATAAAATCTTTTTTGTCAAGCATTAAAAAGATGTACATTTTCGGTGTGATCTCAAAGAATCTGACCCCCACTGTACAGTATGTTCATACCCAAATCACAAGAAATGAACAGTGAGAAAAATCCAGCACAGCCATATCTAATAGCACCTTGCCTCTCCTCTGCCATCCCACGCACTTCACTCAAACACTCGCTGTCTGTCTTGCCCCTGGATGCCACTCAATCTCACAAACGCCCACACAGTAAAAGCACTCATCACCTTGTGTAACCAGGTGTCAGGGAGTCTGGGTGAGTAATGGTCGCTCCCCGCTGAATGAAAGTGGTGGCACAATCAGACTTGAGTTACTGCTGCTCTTTGGAAGACAGATAATCGCAATGATCCTTCCTCTAATGGAAGTCATTCAGTTCATTAAACCAGTTCCTTGCATTAAACAGCTTTAAACTCAGGGGCTAGTATAGAGTAAAAACTTTGATAGTCTAAATGTATTAACACACTTAAACGCTAAAACAATTGGAGGTTTGTTGTTGAAACAGTCCGTGGTTGCCAGATTGATAAGGATTACACCTGCATTGATTAGTGGCGGATTATTGAGGATATGGCGGTCATAATCCTTTCACAAAGGTGGGACATTGATTAGCATCTGAAATGAGCTTTATCTACTGCGCAGAGGAAATGCCATTTGATCTGCTGATGGATTAAATTATATCACAAACATTTTTACTCTGCAATTAGCCTCTATTTGATAGCAGTCAGTGAATACTCAAGAGAGGCGATGCTTCGGCTGGAATTTCCTAGTCTCATTTAAATTGTGTAATGTCCACGGCTAAATGAGTGCTTGAGAACTGTACCCAGTTTCATTAACACCTTGCATACAGCAAGTGCTTGCATCATGGGATTTGAAGATGCTTGCCCAGTGATTGTCATCCTTTGTCAGTGCTGTTTTTTTAATTATATTGACGCCAGGAAACCATTTGCACACTATTTATTGATTACATTTATTAAAAATATTTATTGTTAATATATAAAAATGGCAATTAAAATCAAACTTGATATGTTTCTTATTAAACGTTCATACACCATATGGGTTTTTACAGTGAAAAATCTTGCAAAACATATAAAGCATGTTTTGCATGCTAAATTCTCTGCTTATTTTACTTGCACATAAATCTTAATTAAGTAATTTAAAATATTAATTATTAACAAAAAGTAATTTATTTAGAAATTAATATATTACTTATAATATATGGACAATTCGTAGAAAAATGTTTATTTTTTAAAACTGGGAGCACTCTTAAACTAACCTTTACTTGGCTTGGTAATATCTGATAATTAACAATTATTTTTAAAGCACAATATTATTTTAATGTGGTAACTTCTGCTTGTAAAGTCCTACTGTTCATTTGATTTGATTTCATTTTACTGTACCATGGCAATACTACCATGTTTTTTTTTTACTCTTAACATGGCAGTTGGTTGTATGAATACCTTAAAAATGTTATTTTATTTAAGATATTTTATTTAGTCTGTTTAGACGACTAAGGTACAGATTAAATAATATATTTCTGTGTTTGTGTGTATGTGTGTGTGTCATACTAAAGGGGCATTGACCAGACTGATAGACAACAGCAATACTGTTCATGAGTGAGTGCAATGTCTCCATGGCAACAAACTCCCTTGAGTGTGCTTAGTGCAGTGTCACTCGCTCGCTCTGGTGCGCAAACACACACACACACACACACACACACACACACGCATGCACATACACATTAGTCCAGAATAAGCAATGCACGCATTTCACAGGAAATTAAAAGATGAGATAAATGAACCAGACATAAAAGTGATAAAAGCACCTCAGGGCTTGTGCATATGTCACTATATGTTTCATTAGGCTATCCTTGTTGATTATATGAACGAATGAAGTAAAATATCTGTACCGATCATGTTTCTTTCTTCCTTTATGGCTATATCTCACTCTTCCTGTGGTCCATTAATAATGAACCAACAGAAAAGTTGCACAGCCCCGCTGATGAGTCTGCATTGATCTCTGAAGTTACCAGATACAAAACCAGCACCTCACGCACATTTATCAGCTTCATCTCTCTCTCTTTCTCTCACACTCACTTAGAAACACTGAAACCTGTCCACAGACACACACACACACACAAACCAACACCAAGACCTGTCCACACACACAAATTAATCAGTTTTTTGATCAGAGCTCGCAGGAAAGGCGAAAGTAAAACATGCTCATATGTATGGCATTTTTCATATGGATTCTTAAAGGAATACCACATAATTATTTTGCTCTTTATATATATATATATTTATATATTTTTTTTTTTTTTTTTTTTAGTTCATGCACATAAAACATCTCTTAAAGAGAAACAATCTCTTAATCATTCTCTTTTTTTCAACTGCTTTTTTTTTTTTTTACTTTACATAAAAACCAAGAACCGCACAAACAAAATGCAAAATGCCTCACATCTCTTGCAAAATAAAACACTGCGTTCAAAATATCATGAACACATCTCAAAAGCAAACACCTTTTTGTGCATTACTTAGTGGAGTTAAAGGCAAAGAATTTATTTGGTGTGTGGTTCTGATTTATTATTGTCCGGTTTCAGAAATGGTGTGACAAGTAAAAAAATTTTTTAGAAGAAGTTGAAAAAAAAACTGTGAACAAACATTCTCTTAAAGAGACAGTGTAACCGTATCACTTTTATTGTCTTAATTGTCCTATATTTATCAACCTTAAGGAGGAAATTTACATAACCCTCAGAAAAAAAATCACTTTGTTTCCTTATAGTTCAATATAGTTTGGTCTTTCAATTTTGTGGTAAACATTTTACCCAGACATGTTCTTAACAGCTTTTGCAAGTCGCTTCAATCAGATAGGCCTACTTAATAACCAAAAACCGTTAATAGCTTCTAGAGAACAAATTGTGTGTTTATACGTTTATATTGGCTGGTAAACAGTCACAGTCATCGACGTGACATTTGTCAGTGTCTATCTCTTTATCCCATGGGGAAAGTTGTGATCAGTATTGATTAGAAGGTGAAGGATTCGTGTATAAACAGATCTATAGCTGAGGCTTTCTAAACAAAGTGTTAGCTAACTGACTTCCTGTTGGTGCCTGCATTCATTTAGTTTATTGCCTTGATTATCAGGCTTCTGGTCTGTGCTGGAGCAATATTGACTCATATAGGAAAGTTATCGAAGGCACACATAACATTTAAGTGCATGCACTTAAAGTAAACACACAGAGCAGAGAGCTGGTTGTTGAAAAACTGAAAAATGAAGATCTCTGTAATGTTGTGCTTGTTTTCTCCTAGATACTAGTTAATTAGAATGTAATAACAGCAAAGAAAGGCTTATTTATTATTTATACAGTTTATACAGTTTGTCTTCTAGAATTTCAGAAAATAATCTGTGATAAAAAGTCAGATATCAATATAAACGACAGTTTTTGTTTTGAACTAAAATGACTAAAAATAATTTTCAGTAATTAATATAAAACCGAAATAAAATAAAATGAAATAAATATTAGGTGAAAAAACTTGGCAATTGTTACATGTTGTCATTTCTCCATGTGCTCTTTGTTTTCTCCCCGTGACCTAGTTTCTGTTAATCAGTTATTCATGTCAGGTGTGTCTAGCTTGTTATCTGTGATTGTCTGCCCTTTATAAGTTGGTTCCTGTCTTTCAGTTCTTGTCCGTGATCGTCTATGTAAACTGTGTGTTGCTTTATTCTCCGTATTTCTATTTCATTAAATATGATGCATTACTACGACAACTGTGTCTTGCCTGAACACCAGCGTGACAGAATCACGGACAGTAACAGTTTGTGGAGGATGATCTCACCAGAGGAGAGACACCTCTTAATGGGACAGCCTCCTCTTCCCACGCCACGGGAACTTTACCAGCCATCCACTATGGCGATGCCCGGCTCCCGACTTGCCATTCAGCGTGTTCTCAAACTGAAGCCGCGAACACACTGACTCACCCCCGTAACCCATTCAAGCACCAACAGATCGCCAGCGGTTTCGAAGATGTCAAACGAGCCCACGCCAGACAGAGCACCAAAGTCGGCAGCGACTGAGCGAATCAACCCTTCACAGCCCGAGCCTGGCGTGTCTGACCAAGAGCGTGAGCCGGCAACATGGTCCGTCCCCGAGGGAGTGTTGGTGAGGAACGGGGGCTTAGAGGAAAGCCCCGCCCACCTACCCACTGCTGAGGGGGAGCATAGACAAGATTCTACCTGGTGCAAAAAACTGTCTGAAATCTTCGAAGTGAATCTGGTAGACTGGTTTGGAGAGGCACTACCTGGCCCTGTATCTCCTCCATCTCCGCTGGTTCCAGCCAGCTCATGTGACTCCATGTTCCCTCCCACCCTCCCTCTTCTGCCGCCTCTCACACCAGTCAGCTCCTTCACGCCTGTTTCACTCGCTCCTGCCAGCACCTTGGCTCACCCTCAGCCAGCGCATGTGGGAAGCGCTGTACAACCTCGGGGTATCCAGCTGCAAGCCCAGATTGGTCATGAGGATCCCTTGTCTCCACCTTCTGCCATCGAATCCTGTACTCCACCTCGATCCACCGACCTTTTTGCTCCGTCTGGTCTCTCAGCTCCCTCACCCTCACTGTTGCCCGTCGTCCCACCAGCTCCACCACGCTCCCTCGTCCCTCCGGCTCCACTTTGGTCAGTCATCGTCCATCCACCGCCTTTGGATTCCACTCCTCTGGCTGCGCCTCGTCATTCCATTCCTCTATCTTCATCAGGCTCTTCCTTCCCCCCGGCTCCACCTTCATCCTCAGTTGCCCCAGCTCCACAGCGCTCCTCCAGGTCCCCGCCTCTGCCTCGGTCGCCTAAGCCTGCGGCGTCACATCAGCCCTCTGGATCGTAGTGTCACCCCGGCTCTCAGTCTGTGCGACTCCATCCTGGGCTCCCTCTCCATCAGCGACATCTCCGTCAGTCGGCCCCCTGGAGTCGCCAGCCCTTCCTCCTCCATGGCTCCTCCCTCCTTCAACTCCGCCCTGGAACTTTTGCATCGCTGGCCTCGGGATCACCTTCTGCCTCCTCATACTCCGGACTCCTCCCTGGCTTCTTCCACCCTCCACTCCACCCTAGACTTTGATATTTTGTTTTTGTTTTTGTGTCTTCATTTTTGTCCCCTCTTCCTCTTCACGCCCTCCTCCAGAACCCCCGCCCTCCCTCCTCTGTTGTCATTTACGCCGCAAGTTTGCGCCTTGTCGGGAGGGGGTGAAATGTTACATGTATTGATGTTCCTTGTTGTCATTACCCCATGTGCTCTTTGTTTTCTGAAAAACTGAAAAAGTATTAAATTGACTAAAACTATATTAAAAATTATAGTTACATTGAAATATTTTAAAAGGTAATCCAAAACATTACAATAAATAATCAAAGAATTAAAGCTGAATAGAAATCTAAAAAAGAAACTAATAAAAATGGCAAACCACATAAATTTACTAATGAGAAATTTTAATGTAAAAATAAGGGCCAATTCAATATGTGCATAAATTCTGTAATATTATGTAAATAACATAAAATTTACATGAACTTTGAATTTCTCATCAAATACAACTAAATACTGAGCTATTCTGTTCATATACATTTAAAGTTGCTGCATATATTACTGAATTAGACGTCATATTTTTAGGCACTTTCTATCTATCAGTCATTTTGAATGTTTACAGGGCAGCCCATAAGCAGGAAGTCTCTAGTTGAGTAGCTGAATTTTGGAAAAGGGGCATGTTCAACTGTCCCAGAGAGGCTAATATCACTCACTGCACCTTTAAATGGAGCATAAAAGTAAAGTAATGTCCCACAAGCTATTAAAAAGCAATCTTTGAGCAGTAAATGTTCCTCTGGGCTGACTCGAAACATCTAACTGGGGACTGATAGATTTACATCTTTAAATATGTCAGTTTCAGTATACATTTTATGTGTGAATTTGTGGTTCAGCATGAGCATGTGTGTTCTACAAAACCACATGGCAGGTCAGAACGACAGCAGGACAATCTTTGTAAATCTGTGAAGAGTTGAGGACATTGTTGTTGCACCGGATTCCCTTTGCAAGCTTTGTGTGCGTGTGTGTTTGTTTGTGTGTGACCTGAAAGCTGCTCAGCAGTAGGCAAGCTTAACCTAAAGACACGGTCGCTTAACCCCCCTCACACATGTGCGTGTGTGTCTGTGTGGTAATGCGCATGTATACAGCATGCACAGCTGCAAACTACCACACAATCATTTGCTACACTCTTCCTTTTCCTGTTCTTATGCACCGTGGCCCAGTCTGTCACTCTTTGAGTCAGACGGCTCAAATTCTCCCTAGCGCAACCCTGCGCTCGCAGTGGGCTGTCAGAAATCAACCCTTTCAGAAAAAAAAACGTAGATTTTTTTTCCCTCACGTCTGAGCCACTATGCAATCGACACAGCGGTCCAGCGCAGATTAGGCAGCGGTGGTGGATAAAACCCTGGAAATTATTGTTCCACAGATTGAGTGTGTGTGCAGATGAGGTGAGTGTGGATGCAAAGGGATTATTTGTACGTGGAGCTTTGCATTATGCTTATCTAGGGAAACTGCTGTGCTCTTATAGGGTTAAAATACAGACTTTTCTGTGCTTTAGTAGTATTTTTAGAGGACTGTGTGTAGGGAAAGGTCATACGTATGTGTAAATGCGCAAGAGCTGATCTGCATGAAATGGTATTCACAACCCATTGTAATTTTGTGGCATATCTCTGAGTCTAACAGGATATTCGATGAGAATTATGTGAGATGCGATTGACTTTGTGACCATTTAAGTTACGACTTGTGAACCTGTCTTTGTGTTTTTGTTATTTAGTCTCTTGAACCCAGTTATAAAACACATACATTTCCTGGTTGTGTCAAAGACTGACCTGCCCTCTTTGATCTGTGGTAAATCTTTTGATGATTTAGGTCAGGGTTTCAACTAGGAGCATCTGCCGCAAAAAGGCAACCTGTATCTCAACATAAAAGGACTGCAATGTCAATGACTGCTTTCAAAACAAAGGTGTAAAGCACTTTAGATTTATGTATCTAAATAGAATCTCAAAAGTTATAAAAATTACTTGTTTCAGCTTTGTTTAAGGTGATTTAAATATCAAAGGAGTGGTGGGAAAGTATTAGAGGTACAAATCATATTAAACATGTTCCGTTTCTTATTTTAAGCTCCATTTCAGTCTGTATTTAATATTTTTTTAATTAATTATATTTAACAATTTTAAATCGCACTGAATATAAGGATTTTAACAAAAGAACTAACACCTCTGTGAGTTCTTTGTTCAGGAACAAGGTAAATTTAATTGGTTCTTCCTTGTGCCAAGGCAGAGAATATTTTTCAGTATCATCTTTTCTTATATTTAATCAGTGTAATTGTCTCTCTGTGAGGTTGCAATCTAATCTTCCTCATCATTTGTTTCAGATGTTTGTATAGGCCTGTTTCTGTCTGTTTATTTCATGAGGAACAACCACAGAATCAGCACCACTCTACAAAGGGACTTAGTTATCATATTTTACAGTAACACCTGTGCATTGGTAGCTTTTTAAATGGTAATTATCCTAATTTCTCCTTTGTTAAAATCAAAAGGTCATTTGGGATAATAAGTCACATCTGTCACACCCTCTGTCTAAAAAATCTCACCGTGGTTGCACGGATTTGAATAACGAGCATTTACAAGGTCACTTGTGTAAAATACGAGTTTTATTTTAGCTATTTTAAATTAATTATTTTACCAAACCAAATTCGAAAACACGCAGATGCAAATCAAGCACTTTTAGTCATAAAAAAAGTACATTCTTACACAGCAGGCTACATTTTGGTGACCTGACTCTCTGCGTTCTGTGAAAAGCTATTATTATTTATTATTCATCATGATTTTCAAAACATTTAAAATTTTACTGGGATCCAATTTGTTGATTGCACATTATCCTCCACTTTCATCTGATTGCCTGTGTATTCTGTTCCCCCCTCCCTTTGCTTGTTTGCAGGCTCTGCGCTGACGAGGCCTCCCCTTTCCGTGCCTGGAATATTCTGGATCCGAGGAGCAGATTTTTTTGTTATCACCATGATCAGATTCTTCAGGAGACTCTAGCACTGCAGACCCCAACCAAGGAGGGAAGAGACTGGGCTTGGAACCCTGTTTATCCCAAATTTAAAGTTGGACATAGCGAAGGACCCAAGAACCATGTAGGATACCTCTTTCCACCACAGGGGGGAGGGTTAACTTTGTAGTTCTTTTTTGTACTGTTTTTTTTTTTTTTTGGCTGGGAGTTGGTCTACAAGGTGAGCCAGAAATGGTCTTGCACACCTCTCCCTACCCTAGTGCCTTCCTCAGCTTTCTGAGCCGTCTCTCTTGGGCCTTTGTTTTCCCTTGCTACTGGCTGTTGGACCGGTTGTTGGCCTCCTGTGTAGCTACATCACTAGAGAAGCGTAGACGCTCCCAAGATCCCTGCTCTTTTTTGGCACTTGGGGTCCTGATCTCTACACCGCTCTACCTGGTTCTGTTACTGGCATCCTTACCCTTTGCTTTTATTGGCTTCCTTTTGTGGGCCCCACTACAGTCCATCAGGAACCCCTACATCTACTCTCACCAGAAACCAGACAAGCATGACGTCGAGCAGGGAACAACGGCTGGAACCGGGGCGGCACTTGCTGAGTGGCGTCCACAAGGTCGCAGCTTCTGTTTCGGCAGTGCCAATGTTTGCCTGCTGCCGGACTCACTTGCCCGCTTCAACAACCTTGCGGACACACAACGCCGAGCTCGTGAAGTGGGCAAGCGAATCCGTAATGGTGCCAGCAGACCACAGATCAAGATATACATTGACTCGCCCACCAATACTTCAATTAGTGCAGCGTCCTTCTGCAGTTTGGCCACCCAGGGCTTCCGCCGCACCTCATCTTTGGACCATCGTCCCGAGCCTGTAGTCACCACTGAACCTGAGACTGAGGCCTTAACTGAGTGTCCCGTTCACCCCTCAGGAGGTACAAGCTCGGATTGCCCCGTCCACAGCACTGGAGGTCAGAATTCCTCGGAGTGTCCCCTCCACCCCAACGGAGAAGAGCATGCTCCCGATTGTGCCGTCCACCAGTTTGCAGACCCACACTCTTCTGGTGAGTGTCCAGTGCATAGCAACATCACCCAGAACTCCGAAGACTGTCCTCTCCATCTGGCTGGAGTGCAAATCAGCATCACCTCTCCAGATTCTGAGCCACCCGAGGCTGAAAAAGGAAACCACCAGACCGGGGATGGGGATACGGGTAGCCTAGAAAGCCGCACGGCCTCACGGGAATCTCTGGTTCGCTTCCACGCAGCTGATGGAGGAATCTCCCCCAACAATACTCTTTCACAACACCGCACCTTTAAAAGGCCGATTGGGCGCAAACGCCGTCACGGAGATGATGGCTTTGACCATGAGATCTCTGCCTTCTTCCCAGCCAATCTGGACTTCCTTTGTCTGCAGGAAGTCTTTGAAAAGCGAGCTGCAGACAGGCTCAGGAGGCAGCTGCACCGCTATTTTCCCTTTGTTCTGAGCGACGTGGGACGCTATGGCTGGAAAGGCTGTTGCTCCCGGTTCAAGTTCTTGAACAGTGGGCTTCTGTTGGCCAGTCGCTACCCTATTCTGGATGCCCATTATGAGTGCTTCCCTAATGGGCGCAGCGAGGATGCTCTGGCTGCTAAAGGAGTTCTTTTTGCCAAGGTGAGCTTGTTATACTCCTTTCTTATGGCATGCATGTAAGTCATTTTTCTTGCAGTTGTGATACCCTGGATATTGGATTTCTTCTGTTTACTCTCTGCTGGTTTATACTACACCCTTGCATGTGAACCAATGCAGCTCTCAACTTAATTAAATCCTTAGATCTCCAGTGTAAAGGTATTTTCAAGAGTTATGTTTCATATTCTGACAATTCATTCAGATTATCAATGTTTATACCTGTTGTTTGACATTTGATGCATGTCAGTGGTATCAAAATGGCACATTAGGGCATGTTTCAGTTCTTGAACTTTCCATGGCACGTGTCTAGAGTTAAAGTTGGACTTGTGGTTTGAGTGTACACAAACAGCCTGAATAATTTATGACTAGGCCTTTGTAGCCTAGAGGGCCTTTTTGAAACACTCATCTGTCATGCCTTCAGAAACACAGGCTTCCGCTCTTTGTTGAAGCATGGCTGGACGTACAGTCCTGTTGAATTATATATGGTCTTAATGGGGCTGTGCACTTATGCTGAGTAGATATTACAATTCAAGGAAAAGTTTCACTACCATACAATATTGTATGCTCATTTTTGTCTGGATATTGCAAAGACAGGCTCATTACTCATACAGCTACTGTTGCTAGCTTTTTGACATAAGGTTTATATAAGAAGCGTTGAATTTATGTACTAGCAGCTTATGGATAATGAACTAAGGTGGTATTTAAATGAATGATGACAGTGTTCCCATACATTTTTATGTACTCTGTTACATACAGTACTAAGGTAAGGTTCAGTGCATATTTAGCACACGTGTTTCATCTGAACCCTGGGCTTGTTTCTAATTTTAAAGTATAAAGAATTACAAAGGTTGGGTTTAGCCAAATGTGAACAACAGCAATTCTTCATGAATGGTGAAGTGAACTCACTAGTTGAATGAAGTTTTGTTAATGCTAGCATACGGACAGTGTATGATTAAGAGAACGCTGTTGTGCTTTGTGCTGTTGTTAAAACAAAGTATTCTGGATTTTTTGTATGAAATCATTTGGCATGTTAATTGCACTAATTTATCTGTTTGCTTACATTAGCACGTTGGGATGTTGCATGCTTAGCATGTGTTAACTAGTGTCTATATTTGTGCATGATATTACTGTAGCTTGTGTTTTTGTTTGTGTAGATCATTTAGAGTGACGATGAGCACAGGCTTTTAGGGTTGAGATATCATTACTCTCTTAGCACTGTATCCGATTCTGGCGGCATTCCAAACCTGATCTCTTTTTGCCTTCATAAGGGCAAGAGGCCAGCCGCCATTGTGTGTCAGACAAAGCTGCTAAATACTAACTCTGAATGTGTGTGTGCTAGAGAGAGAGAAACCTGTTAAATATTGAGTACTGTACACAGTGAAACAGAAGGTCAATGCCTTTGCCCTGTACATGTGCTTACTAAATAGATTCTTACTTGAATTGACGTTCAATCTTTTACGGGGGTGTAAGTTTAACCAACTGCTTACAGAAGTTATTGATGCTCTTTGGATACTCCTCCAAGGTCCTAGCCTCTTATCTGCTGAACCACAGTATACATCTGTCATGAAGTCCTAAAGGTTTCAAAAAAAGGCTAGAGTAATTACGTTTATCATTTCAAATTTAATGAGGATAGAAATAACAATGCGTTCTAACCAGGCATGTGTTTTCAGCCACAATCTATTTGTCAAACACTTGAACTTGAAACTGCTGAATGATGTGGCACAATCATAGCCAATTAAAGTGCCCCTATTATGCCATTTTAAAGGTGGCTAACATTGTTTTATGAGTGTCTTAAAACAGGTTTACTTGTATGCAAGGTCAAAAAACACTTTAGTTTTCTCTAAAAATAGGTTTAATTTCACCCTATTTCTAAATGATTCGTAAACGACTCGTGTGAAGCAGTTCGAAGACTCAGTTTCTCTAAACCCCTCCCTCCCGCGAGCCCTCACTGTGATTGGTCAGATGGCGCAGTCCTATATGATTGGTCTACCGCTACAGCGCTCCACAGCACAGAGCTTGTACCAAAACTACCGTGGACAGTGCTTTTGTAAGCGAATCGGGCACACCTCTACGTAGTGAACTTCAGCATTCCATAAAGCATAACACTACATTAAACATCGTTTATCATTACTTAGGCCACATTTACACATAGCCGGGTATTTAGAGAACCGAATATTTCTTCCCCTCCGTTTTCCATAATAACATTGTGCACACAACATCGTTTTCAAAAAACTTGTCATGTATATCAACCCGCATAAATACGCTGTCGAGCGCGATAATAACTATGCCAAACCTATGTAACGTTAAAAAGGGTGCTCACATGACGTTAAGCATTTTCTGGCACATAACCAAACCGTAGGGTATTTACCTGTGTCTTCCCCCCTTCCTGTAAACAGGGCCTTAAATTAATGAGACAGACAGACAGTCAAGCTTCATCAATTACAATGTTTAGACTGCATTATAACCCCACAGCTGAACAACAGAACTACAAGTTAGCCGGTCACCAAGACATGTACAGGGTTGTTACACAACATCACGTACAGCAAGAAAATACAATCATCAATTATTAATCTTACTTACAGGTAGAAGTTCAGAGGAGCAAGCAGGTCCAAATAAACT
>JAUMHQ010000094.1:5987328-5998433 GCA_032361165.1 Enteromius paludinosus | reverse complement strand
ATATATATATATATACATAGAGGTGCATCTCAATAAATTAGAATGTAATGGAAAAGTTCATTTATTTCAGTAATTCAACTCAAATTGTGAAACTCGTGTATTAAATAAATTCAATGCACACAGACTGAAGTAGTTTAAGTCTTTGGTTCTTTTAATCGTGATGACTTAGGCTCGCATTTAACAAAAAGCCACAAATCTTAACAAATTAGAATATGGTGGTTGAATTTATTTAATGCACAAGTTTCACAATTACTGAATTACTCAAATAAATGAACTTTTCCATGACGTTCTGATTTATTGAGATGCACCTGTACATGTATATAATGCTGATCAGTAATCAGTAAACAAAGCATTGTGGTTAGTTAGCTCTAAACCTGTTACTGTTCTGCAGTGCTTTACTGCCACCTACTGATGAAAGTTTTAGGCTTTTATTGGGAAAAAAACACTAGGCTACACAAAATATTACGTTTGCCCAAATTATGTTACATCATTTTATACCATTAGTGTAGCTATAGCTGTAACATTTCCAGACACATAATGTTTTACTCTGACTGAAAAAAAAAATTTTTATAGTTAATATATATACAGTAAATACCCCTAAGTGATAATGTCTAAATTAGGTCCAGAGTGTCAATATGGATGTTAGAGACCTTGCACTCCTCCACCTCCTGTTTGAGGATGCCCCACAGATGCTCAAAAGGGTTTAGGTTTGGAGACATGTTGGCCAGTCCATCACCTTTACCCTCAGCTTCTTTAGCAAGGCAGTGGTCGTCTTAGAGGTGTGTTTCGGAGTCATTATCATATTGAAACTCTGTGTCTGAAGGGAGGGGATCATGCTCTGCTTCAGTATTTCACAGAACATGTTGGCAATTCATGGCTCCCTCAGTTGTACATTAGGCCTACGTTCTGTTACTGAAAGCATTTAATGGTAGGGAGACAACAAAATATTTAAATTAATTTTTGTATGTTAAATGTTATATTTCACAAAGTTTATTTTAATCAAACTTAATATAAAATGTCTCACACAACTTTGGCGACTTAAAGAAATGCTGAAAGTGTTAAACAGTTGTGAATATTATGCAAATAGAACAACTTCATATTGGAGTGGATTTCAGCTTTTGTGAGGAAAGAAGTTATCAAGATTAATGTGTCGGTGTAGATGCACGTGGTTGTATGATGGTTAACAAACGTTGTTTCTTTTGTTTCAGCAGCACAGCACAGACCTATCGGAGTCAAGAAGCAATTAAAACAATAAAATAAAATAGTGCTTTACTCGGTCTTCTCGACTGACCTCTGGTGGTGGAATTTATTTGTGAATTGTCTAAAGTGATACGTGTTTTAAGCAACATCTCTCTCTCTCTCTCTCTCTAATGCTGATCAGTAATATAGAAACAAAGTATCTGTGGTTATTTAGCCCTAAACCTCTTCCTGTTCTGCATTGCTTTAATGTCACCTACTGACGATCTTTCTAAAGCTACTTTTTTAGTGTTGTCTACTTAATGCTTTACTCATTGAGGACAATAGTGTTTTAAATGATCTTTTGGGGGCCGTATTCTCAGCTAAAATTGATACCTACCTTCAGGTTGCAAGTCCAGCTCCCCATCCATTAGGCCAAGGCCCCACAGCCTTGAAGAGTTTTATTTGTGTTTCGGTTGTTAAATGCTGACTTTGTAGACCTTTGTGTGGACAATACAAAGGTTAGTTTATTTTGGCTTGATAGGATGAAAATAAATGCAGCAGCTTTGTACCAAAACGAGAGTTGTGACAGAGCGGACCTGCTTCTCCTGCTTCTTCGTTTTCTTCTTCTGTTATTTCAGGTAAACTCTGTAGATAAAAAAATAAACCGTTTAAAACAGAATGATATTTTGACTATTGTAAAAGATGAATATTAACAGTAGTTTACATCGGGAAGTACTGTTAGAGTAAACTATTATAACATGGTTAAGCACTTTGACTATCTTATAAATGAAAAATGACTTTCATTCAGATGGGACTGACACATTTATTGATTTAAATTTTTACTTCTGAGGATCAATTAACAGGTTTTGTCACTTAAGTCAATCACTTTTATTTATATAGCGCTTTTAACAATACAGATTGTAAGCACTGAACATTATCAAATGGGAGAACAGAGTGATGGTAATGTATAAGGACAAGATTAAACGAATTATTTAATCAAATGCAGAGACGGTCTCTGTAATCAAAACGATGATAATCACTAGAAATTAGGTGTCCCCAAGCAAGCAAGCCACAGGCGACAGTGACGCTGATGCTGTTTGCATGAATTCTCTTGAGAAATGCACTTTGCTGGTTTGCAAATGTTAAAGACGAACTGAGAAATGTCCAAAAACAACTAAGAAAACTGCATAGTTTAATTGAATACTGAATACTTGTTAATACCAGATCTTTTAAGTGTTTAAATGTGAACAACAACAAACTAAAAAATAATAATAATAAAAAATGCAATGGTAATGCGAATGTGAACCATATTTTGAGACTGAAATTAGACTGACTGGTAAAAAGGAACAGAAATAAACTAAATGAAAACACTGAGTAATATTTTATTGATGCTTTTGTAACTGTGTAACAGAAAGCTTGATGCTCTAAGGGACTTCCTGTTGATTCATTACGTCGGTGTGAAGAAACATCTTGAAGAATGAGAAGCCTAATCTCTGTGCTGTTCCTGATGCTTTTCTGCTCTGTGCAGATGACTTCAGGCGGTGAGCGCTTAGTTTCAGTTTCAATTTCAATTCATTGGATAAATAATTTGGTGATTTAAATGCTCTGATATGATTCCATTAAAACTTTTGTCTTATGTCTTCATATTTCAGCTGTCATTTCAATTGATTCACCACAATCTACGTGCTGTCTAGAGATCACTGATAGGAAGATTCCTGTGAAACAGGTGGTGTCTTACTACTGGACCAGCAGCGACTGTCCCAGACGAGCTATTGTGTGAGTGTCATCAACATTATCTCCTTCTCAAACTGTAAAGCCAATCTTTAAGATACTCAAAAAACAAAAACAAAAAACTTTGACCTGAAAAACTGATTTTGTGTCTTTCCCATCAGGTTTAGGACAGCTGCAAAAAGAGAGATCTGTGTAGATGCAGACACCCCCTGGGTGATGGGTCATGTTGCTAAAGTGGACAAAAGAACACGAGTCTGAAAGTTTCAATTTGAACTGTGCATTTCATATTGTATATCCAAACCTTGTGCTATTTCCAGTGTGTATATAAAATATTTTATTTACAAAATAAGTTGTGATCATGAAGAAACAAATAATTTGATTTAAATAAAACTGTTGTAGCAATGCATTTAACTTTGCATGTAAACACGAAATACTTTGTGTTAGAATTAGCTAAATGAAATATAAGTATATAGCTGTAACGCCCCTGGACTATTTGTTATTGTTTTCATTCCCCACGTGCTCTGTCTCTGTTTGACCTAGTTTCTGTCATGTGTTGATTGTGTGATTATGTTCAGGTGTGTCGTTGTCCCTCATTGCCTGCCCTTTATAAGTTCAATTCCATTCAGTTTTAGTTTGTCCGGTATCTAATGTGTGTGCGATCTACCCTGCCTGTCTGTTTGCCTGTCTGGAATATTAAAAGAATTGTTATTTTGTGAATTTGGATCTCGGCTTGTTTGTCCCTGAACCAGACACCGTGACAATAGCTTTAGATCTATTAATATACTGTATGTTCTCCATGGTATTGTCCAGAAGTCATATACTGGTATCTAATGATAGAGATAAAACATGCTGGAATTCATTAGATATTATACAAAGGCTTCCCAAAGCATAATTAGATGATAAAATCAATCTAAAGTTCTTGATGACTGTAACTATAATATTACAAGGATTTCAATATTACAATGTGCAGAGGAGTGTTGAGTGTCCTCAAACAAAAATCAATCAAAGAAATGTAGAATGGAGAAGCCTGATGTCTGCACTGTCTCTGAAAGTGTTTTTATTTAACACTTTTGGGGACATATTCTCTGCTAAAATGTATTTGTGACTGATTTGTGATTAATTAGAATCTAGTAGCTGTACTGTTATAAAAATGGACAGGTATGATTTCAAAATAAGATTTGATAGTGAATGGAAAGTAGGTCACCCTCCAAATGAATGCTCGTTTCCTCTCATTACTTTTGCATATTTGAATTCTGTGAATCAGTTTAACTGGTGGCTGAATTATTAACTTCTCTGTTAGACTAACAAGTGTCTCTAGAAACGAGAAGCGGTTTTGTTTTCTTGGAGCAGGGGGTCTCAATCCTGTTTCCCGGTGGTACAACATCTTAGGTTGAGTGCTTTTATTAAACTGAAAGGATTAATCGAGGTCTTAAGGTTTACTTGTGAGGAAGGGGACCACAGATTAAACACCTGATATTTGGTGACAGCGCAATTCAAATTTCAGCAAAATCTTCTGCTTTTGTTTATTAAATGCTGAGCTCGACAGACCTGAAAAGAGGAAGCTGTGGGTTTTCAGTGAATCGGAAGCAAAAGTGCTTAACTTTTTAACATGAGTGAAAAAGCAGCAAAAAGGAAAAGGTGGTAAAAACTACTCTCATGCAAAATGTTGATACTCAGAAATGGGTCTATCTGAAGGTTTTTGGAGTAAATGTCTACAGTATGTGAAGCTGCTCAGATGTTATTTAGCTCTGAGGTCTTTGATCTCATCAAGAATGTTGTTTGTTTAAAAAAAAGTGCCCATATGAGTTTGGCTCTCAGTTAACAGCCTTGAAAAGTTTTATTTGACTGACTGTGTAGTGACTTTTATGTGGACAATTCAAGGGTTGACTTGTATGATGACTTTTGATGTATTTTTGATACTTGGTACTGTCCTGCAGTGGCATCTAATGGATGTTTTTAGTCAATTTAAATTTCTGCGGCTTTCAAAGATAAAATATGTAACTATGCTGGAAAAATTCAATAGTATGCAACATTTGTGTTACAAACCTTGCCTCAGTGGCTCTCTCCAGACAACAGCAGCGGGAACCTTCTCCCGAATACTGACGTTCCTACCCGGACTCATTTATCCCACGTACCTTGGCTGATTCGGGCCCAGGTGTTGGACATAGACCTTTCTCAGGCTGCGTCCGAAATCGCATACTTCTTAAGTAGGTACTACATTTAAAACCGAACGTACTACCCAACCGTTAAAACAATACGTTCTATATAGTGCGAATGGGGGTAGTATAAATGGAACTCGGACGTACTACATCCGCCATATTGATGTTGTCACGCGTCGTCACAACGGCGCGACAATTTAATCTTTCAATAAGTCATCCGTTTATTTAGATTGTGTTAAACAAGTGTACTTTAATCACAATAAACAATGTTTTCTTCCTGAGGTGCTTACACTTAAAATGAGCCGCGTCTCCACTTTCCGCCATTTTTTTAATATGACGCCTCCTCTCCCAGAGCCTCATGGGATAGGAAAGTGTTCATGGTATGACTACTATAGAATTCGGCTGGAAGCAGTAGGTCACCTGGGTACTTCTCGGCTACTGAATTTCGGATACTATGAATTCGGACATACTACTCGCCTCGCAAACTGTTTTTCACGTACTATATACTGTAGTAGGGAAGTAAGCGATTTCGGACGCAGCTTCACAACTTTCGCATTTTGCACCGGAAATACGCAATTGCTGTGTAAACGTATTTCCGCCCCAGTATGCTGGTATGTTCTAACACCGGTAACCAGGTAAACGACAAAGATAGCGCAAGCATCGAGCAAGAGTAGTTGTAGCGTACCGGGCTGTTCTTGCAATGCCCAAAAGCAGCCTTATTTATCTTTCCACTCCTTCCCTGCTAACGAAGGAGGGCTCATGAGGCTCCTCGTTTTTCCTGTGAGACGGGTAGTATCTTGCCCTCACAAAAACCTGCTCATCTGCTACATTTGATACTATGACAAGCAAACACACAAACATGATGATGACAGCATTCGGCTAACGTTAACAATAGGCTATCGTCCCTAGCTGCTACACACAAGACACTCGCCTGGACCAAAGGCAGACAGTGAATGTCATATTGTCTGTAACATCACGACCACGACTGTTTTATTGCTTTAATAAAGTACATGTCCTCTATACTATCCATACATAACCCTAGCCCTGGGTCTAAGTGGACACACTAATAATTTGCTAATATTTATTTATATTATTGTTGAAATTAATAATATAACGTTAAGCGTTTTCTCCCCATAGAAGTCCACTATAAGGAAACAGCTTAACGTGGCTTAACGGACGCTACGTTACCTTAATAAGGACCAGGGGAAACCAAACTTCTCTTAAATTTTATTCATAGTAAAGTCTTGCCACTGTCAAAAGAACAAGCTCTTATTCCGTGTATAAAGTAAATAACATCACGTTTAATCGTTCACCCATATAGAAGTCCATTATAAGGAAACAGCTTAACATGGTCTAACATACCTTAACAATGACCAGGGAAAACCTAACTTTTGTCAAATTTTATTTATAACAAAGACTGTCAAAAAAACAAGCTCTTATTCAGTTTATAAAGTGAATAATATTACGTTAAGCTGTGTTCTTATAATGGACTTCTATGGGGAGAAAACGCTTAACGTGATATTATTCACTTTATCTGTTGAAGATGGGCTCGTTCTTTTGACAGTATTTAGTAATAATTACAAGGAAGGTTTGATAGCAATTTGGGTTTCTCTCATCAGGTTTTAGGTGTGTAAGCCACGTTAAGCATTTTAGAATGTCCCTGTTACGTATCTTGAAAGGTATGAATAAACTCTTTGTGGAAACCTTTATGTCCTTTATCCAGTTTGATCCACTTTGTTACGGAGTGTCCTCAACGACTCAACTTGTCAAGTCAGCAAAGGTGGACTTTGGCAAACCCGTAAGGGTTTTGTAGAATCTCTCCATTTTTAAATTAACATTATCCGGCTTTTTGCTGTGCGTTTACATTACACAGGAAGTCTGCATACACTGCGATTGCGTATTTCCGGTTTCTGTGAGAAAGGTCTATTATGTACTGTATTTAAATGCTTTCTCTTTGGGACAGTCATGGCCTAATGGATAGTGAGTTAGGCTTGTAACCCAAAGGTCGCGGGTTCAAGTCCCAGGTCCGGCAGGGATTCTGGGAGTGAATTCCCATGACCTGGGAAATCTCCCCACCTTCAATTCCACGACTGAGGTGAGACCCTTGAGCAAGGCACCATTCCCCCAACTGGTCCCCGGGCACCGCAGCAATGGCTGCCCACTGCGTGTGTGTTCACGGTGTGTGTGTGGTTGATCTCTTCTCACTGCTGTGTGTGTGCACGTTGGATGGGTTAAATGCAGAGCACAAATTCCAAGTATGGGTCACCATACCTGGCCACAAGTCACTTCACTTTTCACTTTCACTTCACTTAGTCAGACACAAAGTCTTGATTTGCCCTGGCATCATTACTGAGCGTTATTTCCCGTTTGATTACCCGTTTTTTGTTTGCCTGCCCTGACCTATTTGCCTGTTTCTCGACGACGATTCTGCCTGCCCTTTGATATACCTGTCTGCCTGTGTTACTGACATCTGCCTGTCTGACTTGGATTAATAAACTCTGCAAATGGATACGAAAGTCCCTAGCGATTCATTACAATTTCATTAATTGTAAATGAAAAGCTGCCCTCATCTTATATCTAATACTACCTTATCTCACTCCAGTTAAGTTATATCATATATATCACAAATATTCCTGATATATGCTACAGATGTAGACATGAGAAGGGATCTTTCTTCCATTGTATGTGGGATACATCAAGTCAAATCATTGGTAAAATAATCGATCTAGATCCAAGGATGTGTATTTTACATATTTGTCTTCTGAGTTTCAAAATCACCAATCATGAAAGATTGTTGTTAAGTTTCTTTTTGGTGGAAGCTAAATGTATGATCGCATGTTCTTGGAAAAAAGAAGAGTCGTGGTGTGTCGCAATGGATAAAGAGGATGACTTCATGACCTTTCTTAGAAAAGTTTAGTCTAACTCTGTTAGACCAACAAGTGTCACTAAAAACAAGAATTGGTTGTGTTTTAAGTTATTGCTTTAATCAAACAGACCTGGGGCCTGTTCCATAAAACAAGTTTACCAAATAAGCCAGGCTCGTTTTAATTAGTCTGACTTATTTTAAACCAAATCAAATGACACTAAGTCAGACTAACTGAAATAAACCTGGCTTATTTGGTAGACTTGTTTTATAGAACAGGCCCCTGAAGAAGCAGAAGTTGTGTGTTGTTTTGCTGAAGCACGTGTTCAGTGAAACTGAAAAAAAGAGCTTGTCGCATTTCCACGCTGTAAACAGATGAGGAAAAGGAAGAGCTTAGAAATGTTTTTACTCAGAAATGGATTTACATGAATGTCTTTATGAGGAATATGTCTCTGACTATGTATATAAGAAGCTGCTCAGACGTTATTCTAGACACAACAGATCTGAGATCTTCAAGCTCTTCAGAACTTCTACTGATTCTTTCTGTCATCGTGAAGAAACATCTTGAAGAATGAGAAGCCTGATCTCTGTGCTGTTCCTGGTGCTCTTCTGCTCTGTGCAGATGACTTCAAGCGGTGAGAGCTCTTATTTTCTTAATTATCTTTAAATGAAGACAATATGCATTTGTTGCATCTGGTGATTTCAAATGTGGCAACATGACATTAGAATAAAGTCTTCTTTCTCCATATTCCAGCTCCCTATTCAATTGATTCAGCACAATCTACGTGCTGTGGAGAGATCACTGATGTAAAGATTCCTGTGAAACTGGTGGTGTCTTACTCCTGGACCAGCAGCAGCTGTCCCAGACGAGCTATTGTGTGAGTGTCATCAACATTATCAATCTGGATGAATTGCCCCATTTAAAAATCTTTGACCTAAATCTTATTTTGTCTCTTTCCTCAGGTTTAAGACAAAAGCAGGGAGAAAGTTTTGTGTTGATCCAGAGACCACCTGGGTGAGCGGACATGTTGCTAAAGTGGACAGAAGAACAACAACTGCTACAAAACCACAAGCTCAGAGTCTCACAGTCTAAAAGAAGCTACACTGTTTCTCTTTAAAATGTGCATTTCATATTGTGTATTTAAACCTTGTTCTGTTTCCAGTGTGTATATAAAATATTTTATTTACAAAATAATTTGTGACTGTGTTCCGTTGTTTTAATAAAAAATGAGTAAAAGAATTATCCTACTGCAGTAATGTTTTTATTCTCTATTGCAAACAGGTATAATACATTTTATTCAAATATGTGTCATGTATCATGAAGGAACAAATAATTTGATTTAAATAAAACTGTTGTAGCAATGCATTTAACTTTGCATGTAAACACTAAATACTTTGTGTTAGAATTAGCAAAATGAAATATATAGCTGTAACACCCCTTGACTGTTATTGTTTTCATTCCCCACGTGCTCTGTCTCTGTTTGACCTAGTTTCTGTCATGTGTTGATTGTGTGATTATGTTCAGGTGTGTCGTTATCCCTCATTGCCTGCCCTTTATAAGTTCAATTCCATTCAGTTTTAGTTTGTCCGGTATCAAGGTTATCTAATGTGTGTGCGATCTACCCAGCCTGCCTGTCTGTTTGCCTGCCTTTGTGAATTTGGATCTTGGCTTGTTCGTTCCTGAACCAGACACTGTGACAATAGCTTTAGATCTAATATATGTTCTCCATGGTATTGTCTTAAAGTCATATGCTATGATTTCAGAAATTTACCAAAGCAACTGCAATGTGTAAAAATATAGTTGAAATACTTGTTAATACCAGATCTGTTAAGCATTCAAATGTTAACTAAAGAAGGTGATGCGAATGTAGTAAAGTGTATCGGAAACCTAATATGAATCATTTTAATATTGATGAGATGACTGATTAGGATAAGAAGGGCCTCTTCAATAAGCTAAATGAAAATGTTAATGTGCTATTTTATTAATGCTTCTGTAACTTTATAACAGAAAGCTGAACGCTCTGTGGAACTTCTTGATTCAATGCGTCAGTGTGAAGAAAGATCACTGTAGAATGAGAAGAGCCTGATGTCTGCACTGTCTCTGCTGCTCTTTTGCAGATGACTCGTTTTGTTAATTAAAGACTTATTTTCAGATTATTTAGATATAAGTCTTAGTTTTACATGCTGCAACTCAGTGCTGCACTTGCTGAATGAAAATATAGATAGATACCAATATTCTCAAAAACCTTCGTCTTTTTTAGTGCATGAGCAAACATACATGAGATTTTTCTAAGTTGGGACATTTCAGTTTTAGTATTTGATGTGGCACAATCAAAGTGCTGTGTAGGAGATATAATGTGAAGATTTCTCTGAAACAGGGGATTATCATCTGCCCCACTTACTGCAGATGAGAAGCTGCCCTTTTCCTGCTTTTTCTTTTGCAAAATTTCAGTTCTGTGAATCAGTTTAACTGGTGGCTGAATTACTCCAACTTCTCTACTCGACCACAAGTGTCACTAGAAAGAAACAGAGAAGTGGTTTTGTTTTCAATGTCTCAGTCCTGTTTCTGAAGGTTCAGTGCTTTAATTAAACAAACCTAACCAGTAAAAGAGTTAGTTCACCCAAAACTTTAAATTAACAAGTGTTTTACTCACCCTCAAGCCATCCAAGGTGTATATGCCTTTCTTCTTTCAGACTGATCCAATCGGAGTTATATCAAAAACAGTTTAACTTTAAAGTGTGCGCAAACATAATAAAAACCTTTCACATAGCTCAGGGGGTGAAAAAGGCTTCCTTTAGGGAATCCATGTGTTTTTGTAAGAAATTAATGTGTTTATATGGTACGCCAAATAAACACGAAAACTTGTGATATTAATATGCAAAAATGGACTTTGGTGTATATATGACACGTTTAGTTTTCACGTATATACACGTCTACGACCAATTCGTATGTATTTTATAGATTTGTGCTAATTTGTACAACATACGACCTCACTGGTATGATTTGTCTAACCCTAGTGATGAGTGGGTTTAGGGGAGGGGTAAAACGTAGGTCATTTGTACAAATTCATATGAACTGACAACTCGTAAAATGCATTCAAGAGTTCGCGCTTCCTCATAATCAAGAAGGATAAAGTTTAGCATATGTGGCGTACTGTCCGGGGGCGAGCCGG
>JAUMHQ010000094.1:5947983-5967421 GCA_032361165.1 Enteromius paludinosus | reverse complement strand
GCGTTAAAAAAATTTACGTAATTAACGACAAAAAATAATTAACGTCGTTAACGCGTTATTTTTGACAGCCCTAATATTTATATATATATATATATATCTACCTAAAACTGTCTACAGCTACGTCCAGTGGCCTTTTAACGGACGGAACTGAAAACTGTCGTCTTGTTCTCTTGTCACTCATCCTGACAGACACCACAGGGCTTTGGCTGTGGACTCCATTTTTCCCTCCAAAATTTCAGGGAGGGAAAAATCTGTTTCCTGTCTTTTCTGTCTCTCTCTCTCTCTCTCTCTCTCTCTCTCTCTCTCTCTCTCTCAGTCTCTCTCAGTCTCTCTTGTGTTTTTTTTTTTTCCACACACATTTCCTTTCTTGAGCTTTCTCTCTCAAACCAGCTGGCAAAATGTTTCTTCAGGGAGAAAGCGTTGGAGAATGTCAAGAGTTTTAGAGGTTCGTTTTTCAAATTGAGTTATCCGAGGCGTGTTTGAGGTCCAAGAACAGGCCACAAAGAGATTCACCAAGTGAAATGAAGCCTCGAAGTTTGCAGTCTTGATAAAAATATGGTTTAGTATGTTTTATTAGCTGTTATCCAATCTGTGTAGTAGAATTCACATCTGCACAAGCAATGAATAGACAAAAATCGTAAAATTTCATGCATGGTTTTTGTTTATTGGTATTATTTTTATGTTTAATGTTTGCATTCCTTCGCAGTAACAACTCCAACAGCTGTGTTTGGATAAACCCTGAGATGTTTTAAGTGATGATTTTTCTAATCGGTAGCTGAAGTCTTCAGACCTGACATGTTGTTGAGTTCCAAGTCATTCAGAGATATTTTCAACAGCAGTTTGTCTGGTGTGGTTGCGCTAAAGCTACTGCTAAGAGCCACCACTTTTCTCATACTTTAGCGTAGTTTGGGTCCGTTTAATAGATCCCTGCCTGAAACACGGACACACACAGGAAGATTTTAATCCCTGGATTAGGAAGCCAAAGCTTCCCCTCTCTGGCCTGCCAACAGGTCATCTAACAAACCCGGTCACAGAGCTAAGCCTGTCAGACAGTCTTAGCCCGCACATGCTAATGTATCCGCCAGCGCACAAACAAACACTGGCGTACCTCTAGGTTTTCAAATTAACACTATTTAAAAGTTTTGAAAGCTTTTAAAGTTGAAAAGGGGAAGTTTGTGTCTTTTGTGCAGGACTTGCTCTCAACTCTCGACGGCTTTGAGTGTATGAAGTAGAGTAACACCATTATGCAAATCCTCAAGTGTTCATTGGTTATGAATCCTCTAACATAAATTGGTTTTATCTTTTGGTATGGTTTTTGCAGTAGTAAAAACAATAAGATTGTGAAATACAATTAAATTATGTTTTTAAATGATTGTACTGATGAGAACTTTTGTTTAATCCTTTTTTTCAGGATTCTATAAGACATTCAAAAACATAAGAATTTATTTGAAATAGAAACCTTTTGTAACATTCTAAATATCTTTACTGTCACATTTGATCAATTTAATGCATCCATTTGTAAGTTCATTTATTTATTTATAAATATAGTGTTACATTTACAAAAAAAAGTGTTTTAAGTAAAACTTAAAAAAACGTAAAAAGTGTCTAATTGTTAGTTTATTTACTATCATCTTCAGCATATTTATGAAAATGATTCTAAATCATTGCAAAATAGTGTAACTGACTTATGATCAAATTGCAGCATTCACAATGGCTTACATGATTTATTAAAGAACTTAAACATAAACTCAATGGTGAAATCTAGCTTTAAAGATCTTCGGTCACATTATAGAAGTGAATTGTTTCAATTGGCTGCATAATTTTACCCATAAATTTCACATAGGTTCCTTTAAAGCTGGTTTGAGACTTCTGAGGAATATCATGTGGACAGCGTATCTTAAGCAGGGTCCATGTGGCTTATGGAGGACCATTAATCTACAATCTAAAGCACTTCTTAAAGCGGTTTTATATAACATTACAGATTCGGAACAGAAATTGATGCACATGGCAGAAACATAGTCCATTGCTTAGGTCACAATTATGTGTGTTTAGGAGGAACATCTAATTGATTTCCACCAAATCTGTATGTGAGTTCATGTAGAGTGTGTGTGTATGTTGATCGAGCATGTGCAGTGTGTAACGTCACATGTGTCACCTCATAGATCTAATTTTCTATGTAGGTCAGATTGATTTTCCTATTTCAAGTTATTTCAAGTTAGGTCTGTGTGTGTGTGTCCATGGGAGTTTTTCAAAGCCTTGCTGATTGTTATCTCAGGCTGTTCGGAGATGACCTCTGACCTTTGTTGCCGAACAATGGATCTTATCACTACAGGAGCCCCTCTCCGATACACAGCTAAACACACACTTGCATTCTCTCGTCCTTTAAAACCAGTAACTGTTCTAAATACTTGATCCCCAAGCTCTAGTTTGTTCTGACTTGTTCAAATAAAAATAGTTTGTCCTGCTGTTTATTTGCACAAGTAATTCAACTTTAGGTGTTGGGGTAGTGGGGCCTCTATTTGCTCTCTGTCCGCTATCTGTTTGTTAAAGGGTTAACCGACTGTATGGCAGTAGTGCTTGAGCCTCTTTTATGAGGGGGAAAGAGTGAGTGAGTGAGCAAGCAGAAAAGACAGCAAGAGATGGGATAGCTGGAATTGGATGGGGGCAGGGCAGTGGAAAAGAGGTGGAGGTGGGGATTGTCAGGATATCTGAGCCCAGTAATAGACCCTGGGGTGCTTTCTGGCCCAGAGCATGATGACAGGAAGAGGTAAAAAGATGAAAGTCAAGAAGAATGTGTGGAATCTCTTGGAAAGTTTGTCCATTCATCTCAGTCCTCCCATCAGTCCGTCTATTTAGGGTAGTAGCAATTAATAATGGTAGAAAAGTAATTTCAGTCTAAACAGGGAAGTTTGATTAATTGATGATCGATTAATTAGCATAACTTTTAAAGTACTTTTCTAAATCATTTGATGGATAACTTACCCCAAAATGAAAATTCTGTCATCTTTTACTCACTTTTTAAACCTGTTTTTTTTTTTTTTTCTTCCGAACACAAATGATAGCCTATTATGAAGGAATAAAATCTTAATATTGTATATAATATTGTAATTGTTTTCTATTTCTATTTAACTTCATTTAAAATTGTTTTTTATTTGTTAAACAAAGTTTAAGTTCTTTAATTTTTTTAAAAGTTCTTTTAAAACTATAAGTATTTTACTATATATTTATAATCATTTTATTTTGAAACAACATAAGAGGGAATAAATGTTGACAGAATTTAATTTTATGGGTTACATGGGCGGTTTTCCGAACATGGTTTAAGGGTGCTTTCACATCTGGTTCGGTTCATTTGGTCCGGACGAAGGGCAACAAATGATACATTATAGTTTTTTTCTGCCGTTTTCACACCACACTGATTGCTCTGGTCCGAACCAGTTGAAACGAACCAAAAAGCAGTCATGTGACAACATCTACATTACTCGTTGGCCAGATGTGCCATTTAACGTATTTCGTAAACTGCTTTTTAATTGGTCAGAATTAACGTGCGGGAAAATTCCAATGGAACTCCCGGAAGTAAACAAAGCGAGGAGACAACAAGCCGGTAGACAACATGCCACTATTTACAGTAGTATGGCACGACGACTGCGCTGGCTGATTTTAACGCTGGTCATCTTATACTATATAGTTTGTATACATCACTTTAGACAAACTATACATTTAGAGAAAGAAGCGCGGAAGCGGCTGAAAAACAATGTTTTAATGCACTGGAAACGGCTGCCATGGGCCTATGTTGCTAAAGCAGTAACTGTCAACAAATGCGTCTCCTCATCCCATAATGCATTAGTCCAAAAAGGCGCAGTACTTTTTGCAGTTGGGTCTGTTCGATTTCGGATCATGTTTTCTCCACAAACGAACCGCTCCAGTTTTCGTTTGAAAACCTTTTTTGGTCCGCTTTTGGTGCGCACTCGGGTGTAATTTGTTACATTCACACCTGCCCAAACGAACCGCACCAAGTAGGAAAACGAACTCTAGTGCGATTCAACCAAACTAAATGAGGCAGGTGTTAAAGCACCCTAAGACTAGTCCTAGATTAAAATAAATGTCAGAGCTGTCTAAACTGAAAAAAGCCTGCACTGACAGATCTAAAAATACATTAGTGCTATTGTTTGGTCTTAAGATGCTCACAAGTATTGCTTTTTTGCAAAGCATGCTTGTAAAAACTTCTTAGATGTCCTCATTTAACAAAGGCCCAGTCCTGGTTTAATCTAATCCATATCCGGGAAAACCCCAAAATGTCATAAAGACTTGCTGTTGATTTAAAATACTTTTGAACATCATTCGCCCCCCCACTTTTTCAAGCTAAATGCAAACTGTGTTAAACTGGGTCAGGAAGTGATGCTAGCATGCCTCTTTTATTCTGAAATGTCTGTTCCCCTTATAGCCTGTCTGGGTGCAGTTCAGCGTAAAGTCAGTTGAAATAGAGTCTATTTATCTGCACATGTGGTTGTGCCAGTCTATTAGCTCTGCTATAGACTTTCCTCTGTTTAATGGTCGTCCAGTGTCTCTGTTTGTCCCCGCTAGAGTAGCACATGTGTGCTGTATGCCTTTTGAATGGAGTAGTAAAAAGACGATAAAGGGTCCAAAACGAGACAGGGAGTTGAGTTCCCTCCATTCATCCGTGGGTCTGATAAAGGTCAGCCAACTGTGAACTAGACCTGGATCCTTGCTGTGTGACTGAAGCGTCTCGTTTTCAGAGATCATGCGGACCGATATTTAATTAAAAGAGGGGATGAGGCTAATTGGGTCTGGTTTTGCCCTGAGGGGTGAGAGGGAAAGAGAGGGAGAACCAGCGTTAGAGATATCTGGAGCTTGAGGCTAATCTACTTACTCTCACCCTTTAAAGCAGTGGCATTTGGATTTCATGAATACATCCTGCAGTGCATGTGTGTACTAACTGAGCTTTTACTAGCCCAGACTAACCTCTGGAAAGAGTTTGAGCAAACAAATTTTCAATTAAATTAAATTTGTAAGTTTTCACACACATTTTATTTGGTTTTAACCAATCAGTTATGTAACCAGTAAATTGTAACCATAACAACAATTATGTATTGTATTATATTTATGAAAAAGTGTTTGATATGAATGGTTGAGGAATGAATTTTTGTCTTATTATAAAAACAATGGGTTATACAGGTAAAAGTCCCAAAACTATTAAAAAGTAGTTTTTGATCATTGACAAAAGAGCAGAAAAAATATAAATATTAGATTTAAAAATATATATAACATTAGAAATGTTACCATAGTAACTAACAAATTAAAGAAAAAGTACTAAAATTAAAGAAATAAATTAAAACATTTCTAAATATAAATAGAAATGACAAAAGAATTTTCAAATGAAATTGAAAACTGAAAATATATCATCTAATTGTAATGTTTATAAATATTATACTAGTAGCCTATATAAATAATACTAAAATAATGCTAGTGTGTCAGTGAAAATAGCCTAGTGGGGCAGTGCGCCGATATATAATGTCGTTGTGTTACAGGTGTCCCGAATTCGAATCCCGGCTCGAGGACTTCTCTCTCCCAGTTCACTTCTTGTCTGCTCTCCACGGTCATATCATAATAAAGTCAAAAAGGACATCTTTAAAAATAACGCTAGTTAAAAAATATATTTGGAATACTTGCTGTATAAGATAAATCAATTGAAGTTTCTTTGATCCTGCATTTGTTAGTGGGGAACAAAAGAAGAGGTGCTGTTTCCCTATGGTCTTGTGTGTTGGTACATGGCTTCCATTAAAATGCCAGTGTAAGTGCAGACAGACCAAACACTACTCTGTCTCTCTCTATCTGTCTCTCCTCCCCCCTTTCCTTCTCTTCCACTGGTCGCCTCAGTTTCAGGTTGCTGACGTCCTCTCATCTTCCCCCTCAACCCCACACACACATAGATGCGTTCACAGTCCAGTCCCTCTGTCTTGTTTAGGTAAGTCTTTGTAGCCAGAGGCAAGGAGGCGTAAATTTACTTAGCAGACAGAGGGTGGGTTTGGTGTCTGTGTGTTATCTCTAGCACAGCACAGAGAATCTTTTAGTGTGTATGTGTCCAAATGTCGAACTGTTTTGGCTTCATGGGACACACTGGTAACTGCTCATCCTATGATGTTATAATCAAATCTCAGAGAACAAATATTGGTTTCTTGGTAAATGTCCTCATTGGGCTTAGTGTAGTAAATGAATAAGGGAAGATTTGGAAGTGAAGGAGCTTTCAACACCCCCTCTTGAAGCGTAGGATCAAGCTTGTGTCAAAAACGTGGAGTGAGAATGTGTATTTGAGTGGGTGAGGATGGTGTACGTTGGTGGTCTTTTCTGCCAGATGAGCCCAAGCATTCCCTTCCCCCAATTCAAGAGATGTTCAGAATGACACAGCTTCTTGATCATCAGTTGGAAAGAGAAGTGTGGAGTTGGCTAGAGGGAATGGAGCAAGCAATGTTGTATTATTACTTCAGAATAAAAGCGCTTTCTCTCTCTCTCTCAGTCTTCCTCTTTGTCCACAATGTTTTCCCAATATACCCATAATTCTGCTGTCATTTGATTGCTGTCTTCAAGAAGTTCTGGCTAGGGTCCCACATGTGCCATTGGTTGGCTCAAAAACAACAAACTAATTGTGTGTTTCTGTGTGGGTGGATGGATGTGAGAGAGCTTGTGAGAATCTGTAGAGAATCTCATATTCATCACCTCCTGTTTTTAAGTATGGGTGTCTCCGTCTGTCTCTTGCATTTGGCATTTAATTCTGGCTCAAGTTAAGCACAGCCTCTTTAAGATTTTTTTTGTTTGCCACTTTTCTGTTCTAGGTGAGTCTGGACTGGGCAAATCCACGCTTATCAATTCCCTCTTTCTGACAGACCTGTACTCCAAAGACTACCCTGGCCCATCTCAAAGGATCAAGAAGACTGTTCAGGTATGTCCTTTTTAGCTGACCTTTGACTTCTGATACTGATCCTCGAGATCTACCACTATCTCCATGTTAGGTTTCTCTCTCTTTCTTCCTTTACCTTTGACCTTTTATCACCAGCCATCATTATCATCCTCTGCCTTGCATCCAGATGTGACACAGAGAAGCCGTGAAGGAGGCTTCTGGGGTCTGATTTCTCATTCTTACCTTGGACCAGGAGTGGGCAACCTTTTTGGCGTGAACAAAGTGCACCATTCGTGATGAACTGTGTTGCCTAACTGTACAACCCTATGTCTAACGCAGAATACCAACCTGTTTTCTTGCATGTCCCTGCTGTTTTGCTGCAGGAAGCAATTTTTGGTCTGCCTGATGTGATTTTGTCAAAACTGGCCTGCATGGTGCTATCAGCAAGTCGAGCAACGAGTAAACAAATCCAGTTTGTGTTATCCAGGGGTTGTACATACAGTTGGGACCCACTGCTCTACTTAGTTGAGCAGCATAGTAATTTTTCTTGTAAGATTAGCTGAACATGAGGAAAGATTGGGACTTACTGCATTAAATACACTCACACACTCGATCGCTTTTTGTCTTGGCAATTACAAGTCTACCATGTTGCAAGAGCATTGAGACAGCTGGAGTGCAGAGCACCAAGCAGGCTCAAGCAATCACAAGCAGATTCCTGCCTTCTGAAGGTCCCAGGCCAGAGCAAATGCTCCCAGACTTTCCAGAGGAAAGAGACAGCAGAGTTTTGACCTTATATGGATTTGATAAACAAGGCGAGAACAGATGTTGAGGCTGGAACATCAGAAATGGGGGAGGACACTCTGAAAAGAGCTTGTGGTATGATGGACTGACTCAATTGGAGTGTTTTTTTTTAAGAGGAAGGGAGGGGCAATATGAAGGGGTCTAGATTCCTCTGGAGGCAAGTAGGGTTCAGTGGAAGGTCAAGAATTTTCCCACGAAACCCAACATCCAGCAATGACTTTCCCACCACCCTTGAGATGGAATATGTTCGGGGCGGCCCAGCCCTTTCTGGGGTTTTAAGCGCTGACACTCTCGGTTCGCCTTTATCTTGATGAACAAACTCTGTCTTTGTTGACATCATGACTAAGTTCACTGTTAAGGTTTGGATCAAAGTTGTTTTGGACCTCGGTCAAACTTGGATGGGATGATATGACATATCCTTTCTGAGGCAAGTTATTTAACTCAGTGTCAAACTTGAGAAAGCTATCCAATCATGCATGTCCTGTCTCCTTGAATGGGGAACTATTGAAATTTCAAGTACTTGTCTGTCATACTTATTTTGCAATGACGTCGGGATGTCCAGCTCCTGAAATTCCCCTATCCTGCAGAGTTTAGCTCCAGTCTTAATTAAAAACACCTGAAATTGGTTAATCAAGGTCTGACTGATTACTAGAAACTTATGGACACGTGTGTTAGAGCTAAACTCTGCAGGACATTGGCCCTCAAGGAGCAGGATTAGACGTCAAATTACCAATAAAAGATAACTGATATCATAACTGGTCCATCAAATGCATTTGTCTGGTGCAGCCGCCATGTCAAACCCTGTCCCTTATGACGTCTTTAGTCATTGCAGTCCTCCTCCAAGTCCACACTTTGATTTAATGCCACATAGACTATCATATACAAGTCAGCTGTGAAAGCGGCATTATTGAATGCTCTTAAGCACTCTTGAAATAACTAAACTGTCTATCGTCTGGTGACATGGATCAAAGTTTGGGGGTTGCTTGTTTAGGGCTATTTGCTTTTTTCACAGCTGTGCAGAAACCAACCAAAATCAACCTCCACATCATCTTACAGTTTGAATCCAGCAACTGTGGCATCTGTCACCCAACATCTAAACAAATTCATTCTCATTTGGAGAGGTGATGTAAAACCAACGGACATTGCTTGTTCCCACTTGAATTCTGTGAAAGTTTCGTCTTTTGTACCACAAAACTACTAGAGATTTTTAGGGTAAAATCTCGCCACTCGCCATAGTTTTACCTGGAATGCACAAATGGAATCTCTGACATTTTAGATTTTCTTCTTCAAGACCTGATTTGGCCTTCTCTGGCACTTTTCCTGGCGGTAGGATGCTTTCCGCCATACACTTTGTCTTCGGCTGTTCCACCATGAATGCCCATGGTATAAATTTGTCAGCCTGGCCGAAGGCCATTTTGTGATGTGTGGCTGTCTAGTGCTCTGTGGTCATTTCAGGCAGGACATAGAGTCAGCGCCGAGAGTATTTATATTCCAAAACAATCTGCAGTGTTTGTCACAGCAGCCACACAAGGGCTACTCTGGTTGCGTCGAATGAAAGTCTTGACATTTTTGTGGCTTTGTGTTTCTACATTTTCATTTATTTCTTTTTCTGTCTTGTTGCAAACTCAAGTGGCCCGATGTGCCTCATAAACACCCTAGCATGAGCAAGAGAATGCAAGAGCTTTATTAAGGTTCACTCCATTCCCCTCATTTTTGCTTTCTCTTTTCCTCAAGTCTCTTCATTTTCTCCTTCCTACTCTCTCTTCTTTTTGAAGAACAAAGAAAGGTTGTGGTTGTTTTTGTTAGTGAGGAAGTGTATGTGTGAATGAGAGTGCAGTTTTAGAAAAAGAGGGTCAGCCAAAAATAACCAGACCTGTGAGAATAAGCCGGTTCTTACTGAAAGCAGCTGAAATAACTTCAGGAGAGGATGAAGCTGAATCACAGGGACATTGGAGATGACTCTTTCAGTGTCTCATCTTGCTGCCTGACACTGGCCTAACCTAGAATGCAACTAATGTAGAAGATGACACAGAACTCTCACGACACAACATCTGTTTCTAGCAATGGAAAGGATGATTTGTAACTTGACATCATTTTAAAAACACAACCATGTTTGTTTGTAGCAGAAGAGATTTTAAAGATACACCTTTTAAAACAATATACTAGTCAAATCTCACTATTTGTTTAATCGTCTATGACCTTTTTGGTTTGATGCAGGTGCAAACCAGTATCTCTCTACTCGTATGTTTGTGGTTTGACTTAGTTAGCAATGAAGTTGTGCCAGTCACATGAATCTGGAACAAACAGCCAAGGTTGCTGTCCCAGGCAAACTCGCACATCCTGTGGTGACAACTTGTGGTCCTGCTTTCAGGTGGAACAGTCCAAAGTGCTGATAAAGGAGGGGGGCGTCCAGCTTACCCTGACCATCGTCGACACACCAGGCTTTGGAGATGCAGTGGACAACAGCAACTGGTGAGTTTCAGAATATTGGAAGCATTTCAGATTCATAGAAAAAAGAGAAAAGCATGTCGGTTTATTGCCTATGATGGTTTTTACAGCCAATGACTTCTCAATCTTTGCATCTGACTTTGCCTTTCATCTATTCTTCACTTTCTTTAAGCTGGCAACCTGTCATCAACTATATTGACAGTAAGTTTGAAGACTTCCTCAATGCTGAATCCCGGGTAAACAGGAGGCAGATGCCTGACAACAGGGTGCACTGCTGCTTGTACTTCATCGCCCCCTCTGGACACGGGTTGGTACTGCACCCTCCACAAACGAATGAATCAACCAGCTTTAAATAGAAGCAGCACACACACACACACACATGGCCTGATTTACACATTTTGCACTTTGCTCAGGAGTGGGATGATGTTGGAATTTTGTACATGAATATCGTATGACTGTGGTACAATGGAGGCATCAGAACATCAGACTGTGCATTGATTGAAATGCATTAACTGGTGAAATAGAGAGACGGAGGACAAATGAGCACAGATGGAGATGCATACTACCCACACCCAGATCCAAAAGCCTTACATAATGCCTACTAAACTGAGTTTGACGTACTGTATGATGGGCGTTGACTCATTTATTTTTTAAAATGATTAGCTTAATTTGGCTGTTTTTGATTCTTTTTTTTTTAATACTGGGTGTTTTTATGTAGCATTTCAATGCAGTTATCTATTTTTCTTTTTTTTTTTCTTTTTTTTTTAAGGATTATTATTATTTTGTCATTTACACATCCTTATGTAATTTCAAACCTTTCTTAAGTTGAATATAAAAGAATGTATTTTGAAGAATACTGGTAATCACATTTGATGGCCCTCATTGACTTCCATAGTATTTCTTTCCCTACTATGGAAGCCAGGTTGTTCCTTCAAAATATCTTTTGTGTTGTTCAACATCTGTTCACATCTACATAAACATACAGTATAGTAGTGTTGTCATGGTACCAAAATTTCTGTATTCGGTACCGATACCAGTTCTCGGTACTAATTTCAGTACCAAAGCAAAACACAAAAGCATTAAAAAACACATTATTTTTATTAATAAAGTTAAACTAAAATAAAATGTACAAAAATCAATGCCATCCTTTACTTATTTTAACTGGTGTTTCAAGGTTTTCCACAAGTAAAGTATGAAAATTAAATTGTCATTTAATTAATAAAATTGATACACATTTACTATTAACATTAAAGAGAAATATTGTGTGATTATTCCTTAAATAAACCTGTATTATTTTTTTAAAACATTAGTGTTAGTAGTAGCCTATCACATACATTATTCTAAGTAATAGTAATATATTTCATGCGCATTGTCTAAGCCGAACTTTTATTTTGACGGGTTGCCGTGAATACCTGTACATTTCTGTGTGATATGCTGGTTTGCTCAAGTGAAAATGCACGTTAAGTGACTCTCAGAGCAGTTCTGGAGATGTTGTTTATGTATTTATAGGCAGATGCTAAAATGTACCGGGTCTCTTGACAACACTACAGTATAGCGTGACCCCCGTAGCCCTGCGTCTACAAACAGCTATTTTCTTGCATGCCCTTTTTGAGATGCCACCATGAAGCAACATTCATATCTCTGTGACCTTTGTGTTGCATCTTCAGTCTTGGCATTCCTGAAATGTATAAACAGCCCCTCAGCTGGCCCCCAAAGCCACAAACACACACACACACAAACCCTGCTTAGTATAAGAACAGCCTCTTTGTCTGGAATCCCGAATGAAAGTGATGCAAAGAGACACAGAGTGAAGGCCTCATTCCCTCCATGACATAATTTTACTGGTGTGGAAGGAAACGATGAGAAAGCGTTCCGTGCTATGTGGTGGCGGCTCTGTGCTGACAGTGGCCCCTCTGCTCTGTTTATTCATTTCTGCTGCCTGACTTCTTTCAGTTTTATTGCATTACTTCAAAGGACACTGATCAGTTTTGTGGTTGGTTTGTGTGCAAGCTTTGCAGACTTACCTAATGTTTTACTTAACCTTACTCTTACTGACATTGTTTATTATATTCATATTTGTGAATATGAATATATTCATACTCCATGTAGTTTTCATTGTCTGTCTACTTTTGCTTTTAAGACTTTACAGGATTATGTATTCACTCAGTTCTAAAATTATTTCCATACTGCAATATACTACAATAAACAATATTATATCACTCTATATATACATTTATACCCCTAGGAGAAAATTTTAAAAGGCATAGGCATTTATTTATATATATATATATACTTGTGTATTTAAAGACTTATTTATTCATACTTTATGTATTTATTTATTCACTTGATTTATTTATTTAAATCTTTTTTTCAGATTGAAGCCTCTTGATATTGAGTTTATGAAGCGTCTTCATGACAAAGTCAACGTTATCCCACTCATCGCCAAGGCCGATACTCTCACGCCAGAGGAGTGCCAGCTGTTCAAGAAACAGGTGAGTTTATGTGCGATCTTACATTGTACAGCTGATGGTTCGCATGTTGCACTACAAATCCTACTGATCTCTTATAATTAGATCATGAAGGAGATCCAGGAACACAAAATCAAGATCTATGAGTTTCCAGACACAGAGGACGACGAGGACAGCAAACTGATCCGAAAGATAAAGGTAAACAGATAATTACAGACAGCGTTAGTTTATTCATCATGAACTAAAAATGGACATCACTATATTTATTAACTAAAATTCTTAAAGATTCAGACTCGGAGATCCCAAAATTGTTTGGTAAATGATTGTTTATAAATATGCTGAAATGTATATTTGCCTTTAAATTCTATACATATATTTAACTTTTTTTTTTTTACATATTATTTATAAAACACAAAATAATGTATATCATTCATTATTATAAAAATGTATAATTTCCTATATTTTTTTCCTATAATTTTCCTATATATATAAATATTTTAAGTATAATTTATAAAACACAAAGTATTAAGTATTTTTCGTTATTATATACATTTATCATTTTATATATATATAATTTTATAAATATATAATGTCATAAATTTTTTTTTATTATATTATAAAATCTAAATCTTTTATAAAAAATCTAAAATATAAAAAATCTTATTTTAACTATAGACTTGTATAGCAATTTATATATAAATATATAAAATAATATATAAATATATATCTGTAGCTCATATTTACTGCATGTATCAAGTGTTGACATATACAGCCTTTTTGAATTTACAACATTTTGAATTTGACAACAGGAAAACAATGAGAAATGTTTTGTCTTTAAAGTCTGTAAATATCGCAGCAGCATCCACAATGTTGTTTGTTTCTCTAGGATAGCTTGATGTTATTATTGACGACATGCAAACTGCTGCAGAATCAATTTAGTTGTCTGACCCGTCTGTGGCTCTGAAGTTCACTGTGACCCTCTGTGTCTGTTCACTTTCTCTGAGCGCGGTCGATACAGGCTCACTTTAATTAACTGTGGTTTGAACCAACAGGAGAAGATGCCTCTGGCCGTGGTCGGTAGCAACGTAGTGATCGAAGTTAATGGCAGGAAGGTCAGAGGGCGTCAGTACCCCTGGGGTGTGGCAGAAGGTACGTGCCCCATCAGCATGGCTCATATGAGTTTGTCAGGAGGATTGTACCATTTCTAAAGAGAACAGGGCTGTTCCAGTGCGTGTGAAACAAGTGCATGGGCTTGCTGGACGATTCTGGTTCTGGAAAAAGGATGGCGACAAGGTGTTAGGTTTTCCACAGAGAAAGATTGTCACCCCCTTTTTTCATCATAGGCCACAAATGACTTGTTGTTGTGGTTTTACTTCCCCCACATTTCTTTCTTTACAAAGCTCTCCTCCCCGAAAACGTCTTCATTTGGAATTGTTGTTGTGTGGTGAGCGAGTGTGTCTTTTTTTCCTCAGTTGTTTACGTGTCATTCTTTCTTTTCTCTTTTTTTCTTTCTGTCTGCTCTTTTCCATGACTGACAGAGGGCATTATTGGTAAACAAAACCATTTTTCATTTTATTCGCTCTTCGTTAAGGCCTCCCCCTCTCCTTCCTCTTTCACCTTTTTGCTGCTCAGAATCTTCACTGATTGTCAGACTTGTGCTCTACAAATAGTCATGGAGAAACCTATAAGCTGCAGCCCCTATAGAAAATAGAGCAGCACGGCTCTCTAACATGTTCATAGGTTCTTAATTACCCTCTGTATAGGGCTGGATGATATAGGATTATATCTCAATATTTGAGATGGAGTTCTGCTAATATTTCATATGTACAAATGGATCAGAAAGTCTGAGACTAAAAATGAATGCTTTTTTTGAGATTTTAAAAATAATTAAGTGTACATTTAAAAATAAAAAGCCCTCAAAAAAAACTCATTGTGTTATTATTGCAAAATATAACTCATAAATAAATAAATATATATATATATATATATATATATATATATATATGTGTGTGTGTGTAAATGTGTATGTATATAATATACATGGGTCAGACCAATAGGAAATGCATTTCTGATTTAATAAAAAATATAATTTAGTCATTATTAAATAGTGTGTGCATGTATAATTTCCTTATTACATACTATAAAATCTAAATATATATATATATATATATATATAGTTTTTAGTTTGGAAACATAGTTAAGATTTTTTTTTCTTTCAAAAAATAAATAAATGAATTGAAAATTTGAAAAATAAAAAATAAAAAAATCTAAATGACCACAAGAAAAAAAATCAGGCAGTGTAAATAAGCAGCAATATTTACATGCAGATATATTGTTACTCAAAAACGAGAACAATAACCAAAAATGTAAACATTTTCTTAATATTTATGATGTTGCTTAATTTGATTTGATTGAAAATTATTGCATATACATCATAAATATTTGATATATCACCCAGCCCTACTCATACATTTAAACAAAACCTTGCATCCAGACATGCATGCCTCCCATTACTTATTTCCGAGTCCCATTTTGGATTTAAATCCATTGAGGGATACAAAATGTACCCCTGAGATCAATTTTTTTACATACATAATTTTATATTATTGTACATTGACATAATCATTTATAAGCATTTTTGCCTCAGAACTCTGATGCGGGGTTGACTTAGTTCTAATGTTTCCATTCTAACCTCTGATAAACACTGTTTTAACATACGACCCAATATAAGAGACGACGTTTTGAGGTACCGTCTATACCTGTCAGCATCAGGAGTTTTTCCATCAAAGAGGAAAATACAAATCCCATGATCCCTTTTAGACATACGACTCCACCCCCCCATCGCTCCTCCTAGCCCCATTTGGCTGGTCTCTCTGCTTGTCATCGCTATGCCATGTAACCCTTCCTACAACACACCATTTTTTTTTAGTCGTAGTAGCCCATGAATCACAGGTTGAGTGGGTGTTCCCTCTGGAGAGACTTTAGTCCCGCCCCTCCAACTGCTCTCTCACAGGTAGGTGGTTGTAGCAGATGATTGACACTTGGGGCAGTCAATCAGCATGAGTTCTCCTTATAGGTAAGATGCTCACTTGGTAAAGCATCGTAGGGCTCCGTAACGGTGCAGGTTAGACTCACAGAAAAGTCTCATCCTTTAACCATCTTTCAGAAAACATTGTCCTTTTCCAGAATACCATGTGTTGACAGCGATGTTTGATCATACATGTCTGTGTATGATCACATCACAGCGGTCTGAACTGCTAACCCGCTGTTTATTTTTGTGGTTGTTTAACCTTTTGACACATTCTGTTTAATGACTAAATTGTGTGTTTAGTTTGATTGACAGCCACCTGACCTGTGTCTTTTTGATTTTTCGTTTACCTGATTCATTTATTGTTCTGTCAACAACCTCAGTGTCTGATCCTGTTTGCTTATAAATGTGTAATTTGTCACTGTATTGTGTTTGTTTTAAAATGTATTGGGATGCACTGTTATTTTAAACTCTCTGATATAAGCCCATATTATGGCCGCTAATTCATAAATGGTATCTAGTAGTAGAATTCCATGCTGTTTTATTGAAATAAATTAAGAATAAACACTAAAATCAATATTAAAAAATTATTTAATTACATTAAATTCAATTTTCTTTCACAATACGTTATCCTGGACCACAAAACCAGTCATGAGTCAATTTTGATGAAATTGGGATTTGTATTTAATTATATTTTATTTCATCTGAAAGCTGAAATAACTAAATAAGTATACATAAATAAGCTTTCTGTTGATGTATGGTTTAAGATAGGACAATATTTGGCTGAGATTCAGCTATTTAAAAATATGGAATCTGAGGGGGCAAAAAAATAGAAAAATTGAGTAAATTACCTTTAAATTGTCAAAACGAAGTCCTTAGCAATGCATATTACTAATCAAAAATTAAATGTAATTTACTTATGGAAGTAAGTTGAAAAAATATCTTCATGGAACATGATCTTCAACCAATATCCTAATGATTTTTGGCATTAAAAAAAACATAATTTTGACCCGTGCTATGTATTTTTGGCTATTTTGACACACATACCCATGCTACTTCAGACTGGTTTTGTGCTTGAGGGTCATATTATGACATTTCTGATTTACTATAAATGCAAAGGTTATCTAAATGTAAAAAAAAGAGTATGCAAAATTACATTTCTAATATTGAACGATACTGGTAAATTGAAAAAAAAAACTTCAGCTGATAACTGATAATGATATATCGTGCATCCCTATTAAAATTAGTTATTAAAATTGAGGTTCAATCTCATTAAGTGTCTATCATGACTGCATACATCAACAAAAATAATGCATTTTCATCTGACCCTTTTATTGTTACAATTAACACTTTTACAGCATTATATGTTGTAGTCCTGCACATGAAGCTGAAAAATGTAATGTTAGAGATTGAAAGCTTTGAAGAGTTTGAAAGTCAGTGTGATACTAAAACATCTATTTCTTCCTGTTTCAGTGGAGAACGGTGAGCACTGTGACTTCACGGTCCTGAGGAATATGCTCATCAGGTGAGAAAACTGTGAATTAACACTGTGTTCTATCTGGACTCTGCCTAACAAAGTTTAACCTGTCATCAAACAATCCTTTGCAGGACTCACATGCAGGACCTGAAGGACGTGACCAACAACGTTCACTATGAAAACTACCGGAGTAAGAAACTGGCAGCCGTCACATGCAACGGGGTCGATGCCACCAAGAACAAGGGCCAGCTCACAAAGTACGACAACAGTTGTTTTTAGTTCAATGTTTTTCAGATTTTGCCCCGAGAGGTCCTGAAATCAAACCTGCAAACTTCTTAGTCTAGTAGTTGAAAATTCTTCAAGGTATAGTTCACCTAAAATAAACATTTTCTGAAAGTTTAATCACCCTAAGGCCATCTGAGATGTAGATTAGTTTTTTTTTTTTTGGGATATATTAACCCCTATGCAGTGAATGGGTGCCGTCAGAATGAGATTAACATTTTGTGAATCAAAAGCTCCATGTTTGTTAAAAACAAATCCATCATATTTAATTTTAACCTTAAACTCTTTTGTTTTGTTTTGGGGTTTTTTCAGCTAAAATATGTGCCCTTTATTCATAATATTGCTTCATGCTGTCAATGTGGGTTATTGTGATGTCTTTATTAGCTGTTTGTATTGTGACGGCACCCATTCACTGCAGAGGATGGTGAATGGTTATGTAATGCTAAGTTTCTCCACCTCTGTTGCAATTTTTGTGATGCCTTTCTTGTAGGAGTCCGCTGGCCCAGATGGAGGAGGAGAGGAGGGAGCATGTGATGAAGATGAAGAAGATGGAGACAGAGATGGAGCAGGTCTTTGAGATGAAGGTCAAAGAAAAGAAGCAAAAACTGAAGGACTCTGAGGCAGAGGTGTGTTTGTGAGGAGGCTTTTGTTTCTCGCACCTATTAACGTGAGCATTTTTTCTCGTTGCGCTCTATATTTGTCATGAGTAATAACACCAAAATCCTTGGCCATCTTTGATGCAGTTGGAGCGGCGTCACGAACAGATGAAGAAGAATCTAGAAGCTCAGTATAAAGAGCTCGAGGAGAAGAGGCGCCAGTTTGAGGATGAAAAAGCCAACTGGGAGGCCCAGCAACGCATCCTGGAGCAGCAGAAACTTGATGCATCAAAGTGAGCCTCTCGCTGTTCTTTCATCTTAATTCCTCAGTGTCCTGCTTTCTCTTAAAATAGTCTTTCTGTGGCTCTCTGTATTATTCAGTCCCTAAATTATGCAGTAAACTTTTTTTTTTTTTTTAGTAAATACAGAACTGCACTTATGAAGTAGATTCCAGCAGGCTTACTGTCCCATTTGTCTCTTACTTTCAAAAATCTGTATCACTTTAAAAATCTGGATTCAAAATCAAATTTTAACCTGAAATAAAGTTTTAGCATTTTTCAAAAGTCTAATGCAAAATTAATAGTTATTTAATGAATTAGTTTATTTAAAGTAATGTATTTTTTTAAATATTTAATTAATATTTTAATGTTAATGTTATTTTAATATCATGTATGGTTTAATCCAGCTTTTCTTAACTGTTGGGTTGCGGAGTGTACAGGGGGAAAAAAACCCATCAACAACAAAAGAAATTCTAATTCTGAATGTTTTTTCCCTCTGAATATATATATATATATATATATGTATATGTGTGTGTGTGTGTGTGTACATATATATATATATATATATGTATGTATATGTGTATATATACAGGGTGGGCCGTTTATATGGATACACCTTAATAAAATGGGAATGGTTGGTGATATTAACTTCCTGTTAATACACATTAGTGGCACATTAGTATATGTGAGGGGGGAAACCTTTCAAGATGGGTGGTGACCATGGTGGCCATTTTTTAAAAAGTGTATCCATATAAATGGCCCACCCTGTAGAGTGGGTCGCGACTTGATGACCATAGGGAAACGTGGGTCCCGAGGCCAAACCAGTTGAGGACCACTAGTTTAATCAATTCCCTAAGAGTTAAGGTCATTTTCCAGAGTCCAAAATGTTTGCACATGGAAAAATACACGTCCTCATGTTGTGTCAATAACTGTCTCTGGGGAAAAAAAAATGATCAGGTCAAATTTTCTGCGTTTTTGCATCTGTAGCATGTGTTTTGATAGGAAAGGATGACTATTACCAAAAAACACACAAAATTTTGGATTCGCTGCGCAAGGACCTTAAAGGTGCAATAGAATGTAAAACTGAATTGACCTTGGCATGGTTGAATAATAACAGTTCAGTACATGGACATAACATACTGTGAGT
>JAUMHQ010000094.1:5926802-5941841 GCA_032361165.1 Enteromius paludinosus | reverse complement strand
TAGGGTCAAATTCTAGGGTTGTAAATGGACCTGTAAAACCGTTTCTGGGCATTTTTCCCCTTACATAAGCTACATACATTCTATGTACATATCAGAGGACAATTTAAAATATTCTCTCAATGCATTCTATGGCACCTTTAAGATTTTATGGCTATATTGATAGCGCAACTATTTCTTAAATATTAAGCATAGTGATAAAATGACATTATTTTTTGAGAGCAGTGACAGTCTTATTTTTATAAAACATCATAAATTATATTTATGTGGTGATTTTAACTTGAACATTTCAGTTTCGTTTTTTTCCCTTTTTGCACATAATGCTAGCATACAGCCTACATTCACTTTGCCTCCAAATTGCATATTGTTTTGAGAACAACATTGGACAGGATGTGGAATTTTGGAAGAAATAGATTTTGATGTTTTATTATAAAACTAGTTTTGGATTCTTTTTCGTCCAGTTATTCCAAAAAAAAACACCAAACCAAAAAAAAAAACAATGTACAGGTTATAATCGACACAAACAAGAACAGATACTGCTACCTCAGCCGCTGGCAGGTGCCAACAGTTGCTCATCCAAGAATGGCGAGATAACCACCGACTGCCCTCAAACTCACTCGGGACTGTTCTTTCTAGACTTGAAATATGACGTTGTCATTCTGCAGTTCGCGCCACGCGCGTTAAGAATTTAAAACTTCCTGAATAATCGTACAGCTAGCGCGCGTGGCGAAGAACTTTAAATTGACACGTGCTCGCCAATGAGCTATCATCACAAAACACCCCAGTCCGGTCCAAATGACAACGGGGAGGAAAGCACTCGCCCTCTGTGCGGCTCAGCACGTTTTCCAAATCGCTAGTCGCGGCGGTTTCTCCGTGATTAACTCTCATTTAAACCTGTTCTCAGAATGGTTTAAACGGGTTGGCGCTAATAAACCCGACACACTAACAAACAGTGTTTTAAGCACTACTGCAGATTATTAACTCACCGTTATGTATCTAGAACAGTCGTGAGAAGAAGCATTTTCTCCTTCTATTGCATTTAACGGGCCTCTCCGGCAACACCGCATCCGCGGCTCGGCATGGTGTGCAGCCCGGCTGCCTCCCAAACACCCCGGTGCAAGTTTCTCCAGTTCGGGTGACTTCCGAGCGGAACTCAACTTCTCAATTAGCCCCCAATGCAACACGTTTGCTTCACGCACTTCATAACATATTTTAGTAAAAAAAATACGCTTTTAAGACACAACTAACCGTTTAACTGAACAAAACAAATGTGTCCGCAGGGTTTTATTAGCTCACCTGCTAACTACTGCATTCACTGGATGCGCAAATCCACTCATTTCGCGCTACAAATAACAAAACATATGCATTGTGTAGACAGCCACGCAACAATGAGAGACAAACAAGTCGGTTTCTTTTTTTCCCCCCCGACAACTCAGCCGCTAATTAGCATTTTGGCTAAGAGCGCTAATAAAGATGATACAGGCTCACTTTAGCATGCTAATGCTAACGAATTTGGCGCACCCTTTTTAACGCACATTCATATCACTTGTTAACGAACAGAAAAAAATGCTGTTTCCCGGTGTCAAATTAACGCACACAGCAGAGTAAGTGAATAAAAGACTTTTGAAGCTAAAAGGGCCTTAATGTGGAAGCTAACAGGCTAGCGTGGACCAGTGCAGAGGAGCGGGGGCAGCGTGAACATACACAACTGATCAGCCGCAACAACTTTGCCCATTAAATCCGCTCGAACCGCTACAATCGGAGCGGTTCCTGAAGCGGAGTCTGCTTTAACTTCGAGATAAAGTCGGGGAATTGGGCTTGAGTGACGGATAATTCAATGTAAAAGGGTTTATGAAGCTACAGAATTACACTTACCTCACTTCCGCAAATCGTTTGCTGCACATTCGGCAGCCGCCATGTTTTTTTCTCTCTCGGTTCTGCTGTGAATGTGAATCCCACAATCCCGCTCACTGCGATACTGTACAGGACAGCAGCCGCGGCCCACACGCTCGCTGCTTTCATAATGACCGGCTCTCAAGAGCTCTGCTGTCAGCACCGATCTGACCGAGCATTTCAGCCTGATGATGAGCAGCATATTGTACTGAAGAATGCACTATTATGTGCTATTGATCTGTCTACGAGTGGAAATAATGGCTTGATTGCACCAGTGCTATTTAGGGCTCAGTAAACTACTTTCATTTGATGTCAGGCTGAGGTCAATGAATTAGGTTTCAATCAAAATAATGTCATCGCTGTTACTATATTTTTAAGCACTTTCTAAAAAAGGTGGTTTTAAATTGGGGACCAGGGACCCCAAGTGCTGAGGGGGTCCATGGATATATATATATATTTTTTTTTTTTTTTTAAATAATGACAACTATTTTTTTAATGAAAATATCAATGTTACTTGTCTAACATTACAGTATTGTAAAAAATATAGCTATAAAAACTAAAATTTTAACATGTCTATTATTAAATGTTTTACAGTATAATATTGTTTTATACAAAATAATAATAAATAATAATAATAAATGTTTTTTTTTATATATATATTTTAGGATTGGAGTCCCTTGCACAATGATTTTTAACTGAACAGAAAACCACACAAACTCAAAGTCTGGATGCTTTGCGGTAATAAGAACTTGGATGGAAATGCGCTCTCAAAATGTCCTAAACAAGCTTCCTTTTCTATTTTCAAATAATGGTGTCATATTTTTTCTATTGATTTTGGGAAGAAATACTACCTGGACATGGATCCATTCGCAGAGCGATTGAACAAATATGAATTTCTTGAATCTCAGAACATAAGAACGATGACAGATATCGCCAGCATAAGTTTCCGATTTAATAGTAGCCACTCAGATACAGCTTTCATCTCTGTGGACAATATTGAAAAACGACATCACATCCTTCTATACATTAAATAATGCCTTGAATGTACACGTGTGAGGCAGCAGGATTTAACTGATCAGATTTTTTTCTTTCACAAAGCATTTTTAAACAAGACTTATCGTTTGCATCTCCATGCAACCCAGCGGCACAGCTATGCAACACAAATAAAAATGAGGAATTGATTTTCTTTGCCAGCATAATGTGCCACATCATTCCTATTAGCGTGCATTCTGCTTAGATTTAGCTCGTCGAATCATTTTCGAACAAAGAATGCCAGAATAATCATACCCCTCTGGAATAAATAACATTTAGTGCAGGAACGGGTGTTCTTTAAGTACTAGTACATTCAAATACATATCGAACATCAGAGCTGAAGCATGCACGCTTTTGAATCTACAGTACAGTGCAAAACAAAAATGTTCTTTCCTGAGACTACGTAGCATTTAGTATCCCTTCATACCCAACACACGGAAGTTTTCATCCACTAAGACAACATATTCTTTCATTTTCTTAAATGAGGCAGTGCCTCAAAAATATCTACAGATGCAGTGGAATTCATTTTCGGTGTACACAAATCATGGGCCATTTGGTTTGGGCGAAGCAAAATCTGTCATGAAGTCAAATCAAATGCATTAATGGACTGTGAAACTGTGCCTCAAGTCTAATTGGCTTCTAGTGTCAAGAGGAAGTGAATATGCACTATATATACAAATAAAGGACACCGGAGGACGTTTAATCCATCCATCTGCTATAAAGAACAGTCATAAAGGGTAATAGAGAGTGTGTATGCTGAGGTGATGCCGTAAGGTCCTTGCTCGAATGCTTGAAAACAAGAGTGAAGTGCAAAATAATAAGTGTTTCTCGGTCCCCTTGTGTCCCAGCAGCATCGCAGCACCACTACACGGAGCGCGTCTCCACTTCGATCTTCTCCTCTGCCTGGGAAGTTTCGGCCTCCTGATGGCTGACACTGGGCCGCACAGTCACCACCGGCCCTCCTCCGTGAATCGAATGGAGGAAGTTCCAGGTCTCTTCAGATATCTGGCCAGAATCGGCACCTGTTTAAGCAGAAAATAAGCAAAATTTGCAAATGTGTTAATGATAGGTGCTTCAAACAAGTAGGTACACTGAATTCTAATCGTGATCACGATATCTGCTTCTGTCGGTTGATTAAGCATCATTATCATGCTGGTTCGTTCATTGGTATTTTTTTTAATCTCCACAAGCATTTAGATATCAAGAGCTTAAAGATGCCAATCACACACTTGGATTTGAAAGAGTGTGTAGTTGTTGACAGCCATAGTATGGGAGAAAAAAGAACATTACGAAGTCAAAGTGTGTGTGCTTTTGTCTCCAGAAGCATATCAACAGCTTAAAACCCATTCAGTACTTGGATTTTGAAGAATGTATACCCACTGACTTCCATAGTATGGAAAAAATCTTATGGAAGTTAGTGGCTACCATCAACTGTTTGGTTACTAACAATCTTAAAAAGGGATAGTTCCAACTCCTTATGTTGTTCCAAACCTGTAAGACCGCCGTTCATCTTCAGAAAACAAATTAAGATATTTTTTATAAATTTCGAGTCAAAAATTGATTATTTTAGCAACGTCCTTACTATGTTTCTGGACCTTGACCATGGTTTGAAACAACTTGAGGGTGAGAAAATAATGAAAATTTAATTTTTCAATGTAAGCAAATACTTCCTTTGAATCCTTCAAAGGATTTGGATTTATTTGAATGAATAATAGTAATTTTATGGATTTAGTTTTTGAGAGAAGTTTTTCAAGGTTTTGTATAAAGTATTTTTTTAACCTTAAAATATTAGTTTTAAATAATTCTGATATTCTATATTTTGTAGGGACAGTTCATGAAAAAAAAAAAACCGCTTGTCTCGGTTCGGTGCATGCATGCGTCGCACGGTTCATGACATGCGCAATGTAGCCTCGTGGCCCGTATTTGACGTCAGTGTGTTTCCCTTTCGCGCGAAAGAATTGAGGTGTCTACGGTGTGGAGTGAGTGCTGCAGGTCATAATAATACTGTAACGTACAGTACGTGTAGAAACGGAAAGTGGGACAGAAAAGGAAGGCTGCCCGGAGTTAGAGGATTCGGCAGCGTCGTTTAAATCTGATGTTTGGGAACTAGGGTTGGGTCGATAGACGATGCGATCGTCTTTCGCCGATGGCCGATAGACATCACTACGCTGAGCCGGCATCACGATCCTCCGCCCCGCCGCAGCAACCAGCTCGCGAAAAACACACTTAATCTATGGCGGCAAATCTATGCCTTTAATAAGCGAGCGCGCCACTGGTGCTGACGAGCGCGGGAAAGATGTATATGTGAAGAAACGGGGCCCGCGAGATCATTTCAAACCCTCGCGCTCGCTTGATGTATCATCCGCGCGCAATTCAAGCATTCGCACGCGATCATTCCTGCACTCATTTTCCTCACCTGCTCGCACGAACACTGTTATATTTGTCAGTCGTGGGACGGGCGGGCTTTGTGTGCTAAAAAGGCACATACATTCATGTAGATGGCAATACACGTTCTTTTTTGCCAAATAAATGAAAAGCATGTTGAAATCATCGTGTCTTTCCTCTTGCTGTATCAAAATCTCACCTAGCTTTCCTCAGAGATGTTCACCAATAATGTGCTTTAAGGCAAGTCAAATTCAGTGACTATTAGGCTATATATCATATGCTGAAGTACATTTCTGGAGTGTTAAAGATTAAAAGAAAAAAACAACAAGAACAGTAAACCGTAATACAAACCGAACCGTGGGTTTTGTGAACAGTGCCACCTCTAGTATTCACGACCATTTCACTTGATAAAACCATCACATAGTTAACCATCACAAGTTAATCGATTAGGCATCCCTTTTGATTACTAACACTTAATAATTCACACATGTGAGTTTTCCCACACATACGGTATTGTTTGTGCACTAAAATTGTAAATGCGACAGCCTTGAACATAAAAAAAACATATAAATAACAATTTCAAAGCTAATTCGAGTTTAATTACATTTCAAAGAGATGCATTCGTGTAGAAAACTTACTTGAAGAGATATTTGGCCCACACGATGCAGTGAATGGGTTCTGACGGCGTGTTGCGAATGGTGCAACCTGGGAAGGTTTTCTGCGTAGGTTTAGGCTGGCACTCGTAGCACTCCGTCTGACCCTGTGTGAAAATGTGAAAGACAACTACGTGACATTGAGATGATACAGCATGTATGTGCCAAACAAATGTTGTTGCCTTAATAGAAGAGCCTTGCCTTCTTGATAACTGTGACTTGTCCCAGATAGCCAGCTGTGCCGCTCTCAATGAGGGGAATGTCAGCAGCCAAACACATCCTGTTGACGTGATTCCTGGCCGCTGCAAAGACACATTTAGATAGATACTTTAGAAACATTGTCTTCCTTCTACCAAAGTCTGCAGAAAAATGTATACCTCTGTTGTCCAAAGCATTCATGACAAGCTGGAAGTTTCGGAAGAACTCAACGTTATAATCTGGGCTGCAAAGCACAAATAAAAAACAAAAACAAACATTGGACATCAAACTTTTTGACTTTACTTATATATATATATATATATATATATATATAGCATCCACAGGGAAAGGCACTATCAAATATTCACATGACTTTATCTTAGTAATAACGTAACTAGACTCACTTCATGATGCTATCATGGTAGGCAGTGATGTTCGCAGATGGACAAAATCGTAGCACGCTCTCCTTGGCAACCTGAAACGCACTATAAAGTCAATGTCTCTTGCAGATTTCAAAAGCGTACGCATACGTTGAAGTCAGTTACACCATTTACCTGAGCTTTAGACTTTCCAACATGTTTCTTCTGAAACAGGAACTGTCTGTTAAGGTTGCTGACATCAATGGTGTCCAGGTCAATCTGCAAATGATGATAGTAATATATAAATAATATATTGTGGATAATCAAAAATAAACAACAGCACTCCACTACTGGAATAAGTGCAAAACCATACCACAATGAAATCCCAATACATTTTAAATGTCCCCAAAATTTCTATTACTAAGATGACATAAAATGTTGTAATTAAATATTCAGTAACTAAAAACCAATTGTCAATTTTGCATTTCCAAATTCTGCATTGTTTAGTTTATTTTTTTCATTATTGCTCAGATTATATTTATTTTAATCATGCATTACAAATTTGGTTGTGTGCCATTTTAAGACTTGATTGCATAAATAAAAACACAGCTATCATCATCTTTGCAGGTCATAAAAGCTCCAGTATCAATTAAGTGAGTGATTTTAATTTGTCAGATTACATTTTACCTCAAGATTTCTTACATTAAACAATTATTTATTGGAAACTATATAGGCTATACGTGCAAATACCAGCATTAAGTTGTCCTGCTAATAAACAGCTTGTAGTTTCATAACCTAGTGCATTGCAAAATTAATAATGGATGCATAGACATAACAGAAGCTGCATCACAACAAACGTTACATTAGAAACGACGGCAAGGTGCTGTTTATTAAAACGGAATATGATCTTTGTGTGATATCAGGTTTACAATATTAAAGAGTTTTTGTATGTTAAAACGATCTTTTCTAAAACGCACATGTTTCGCGGAACAATAACTACGGTGAGTTGTGTTAAAGTGTGGCCACATTGTTCAGTGTTTTCAAGGGTCATGGTATCTATCGCACAGAACATGGCGCGAAAGAGAAGGGCTGGTTTATGTGTTTACAATTGGACGGAAAGCACTGCAGTTCAGTAAAAACTTACTGTAATGAGTAAAGCACATAAGTCAGGACTCTCATTTTGATTTCAAGATGTTATAAGTGAAGGTCTGTGACAATGGGGCCTGACTGAAGCGGCACAAAGAGAGTGCGCCTTCGTCCGACTTACCACTTCTATATTCTTAAAGCCGGTGAGGACCAGGTTTTTCAGCAGCTCACAGCCGATGCCTCCCGCGCCGACCACCAGCACCCGGCAGGAGGATAGGGAGTCGGCGAGCTCTTTGCGTAGAGGTCCCACCAGTTGTGCCATTGTCGGCTCGGCGTTTCGGCGGCGCGGACAAGCAGCGGTTTGATCCTGCGGGGAGGGAAGAGACGCGCGGCGAGTGCGCATGCGCAGAGAATGAGCGCGCTGTGAAAGAACGCGCAGGTGGTTTAACTGGCGTCCTCTGCTGGTGCGGCTGAGCTGGAGAGAAAAGACAAATATTTACAGTGCCCTCCACTACTATTGGTAAACCTGAGCAAAGTTGACTGTAAAAATTTGTCTGCATTGTTTATCATTTTGTTCTTTCGTTCAAATTCTTACTTATCATTGAAGTAAAACAGTTGGAAATGGGGAGAAAATCTCATTGTGAAATAAATGTTTTTCTCCAATACATGTTGGCCATAATTATTTGCACCCAATAATTGCTACGTCCTTTTCCCAATATAACAGCTCTGAGTTTTCTCCTGTAACGCCTGGAGAGTTTGGAGAACACCTGATAAAAGAAAAGAGATCATTCCATCATGCAGAATCTCTCCAGACCCTTCAGATTACCAGCTCTATGTTGGTGCTTCTCTTTAGTTCACCTCACTCAGGGTTCAAAACTTCATTTTGTGCTCAGTGACTAATTCTTGTGTTGATTATGATGTTTGGATTATTGTCCCAATGGAAGACCCAACCATGGCACCTTATAAGATTTCTAACTTTGTCTGATCATAGAAGCCAGTCCCATTTGTAGTTCCTGTCCTGTCTGACAACTGAACATGCTGGAGATTGTTTTTGGATGAGCGAGGAGAACGCTCCTGAACAACATTTGCTGATGTAGGGGCTGTTCGACATTTTTTTTTAAAGGTTGTCTGACCCAGAGACTCTTCTAAGCTGCAGTTCTCCAGCTTGAAGAGTCTTTAGCCACTCAAACTCTACTCCTCGCCGTGTATTAGGATGATAGAGACACACGTCCTCTTCCAGGCAGCTTCGTAACATTTTATGTTGATTAGAAATTCTTAATTATTTCCCTGACGGTGGAAATGGTCATTTTCACTACTCTTGCACTTTTCTTAAAGCCACTTTACTTATTTGTGAAGCTCAACTATCTTTTGCAGCATATAAGAAATATGTTATTTGTTTTTTCTCATGGTGTCGATGCTTACGGGATTTGGGCTTTGTTTTCCCTCCTATGTATATTTCTGTGAAACAAGAAACTATGGCTGGATAATTTCATGTCCATTATCACCCTGGAGTGCTCAAAATTGTAAATATGAATTGGAATATACTTCAGAGATATGTTACTCATAAAGATTCTAGGGGTGCCAATAATTATGTCCAACAAGTATTGGAGAAAAACATTTATTTCACAACAAGAATTTCTCCCTATTTTCAATTGTTTTACTTCAATGATAGGTTAGAATTGTGTGAATTATTTGAAGGAAAGATCAAAAGGATAAACAATGCAGATTTATTTTCACAGCAACCTTTGCTCAGATTTACCAAGGGTGCCAATATTAGTGGAGGGCACTGTATATATTTAAAATAGGGTAACACTTTGCAGTAAGTTACAATTTGTTAACATTTGTAAATGCATTAGCTAACATGATCTACAATGAGCTAATAGGCCTAGCTATGACCCTTCGATAAGCCACGCCCGAAAACCTCAAAAGACCAATCGTGGCTTAGCAACCGTAGCTAGGAGCTGGAGGTCTGTCAAACTTTCGAGTGAGAGAAACATGCAGAAGCATTGTGCGTATGGATTGTGCAAATCTGATGGTATCCTAAAAGTCTGGACGGGGTGGTGGAACTTTTTTTCCCTTCATGAAACCTAAAACCCACGGGGAGAAATGCCAGGCGTGGATCAAGCAGTGTAGGAGGCCCACATTCATAACTAAAATCACAACTTCTTAACCTGACGCGCTACAAATATAAGCGGGAGAATGTTATCATTGCAAAGTGGTCTATTTCTGTCAGGTACGGTTCCATTTGTGTTCCAACGTGAGCCTGGAACGGTGCGGCCTGTTACCGTCTTTAGTTACCTTCAATATTACCATTTTTTGCAATTTGCAAAAAGGGGAAAAAACAACAACAAATATACAGTATATATGTATATATATAGGCTATGTGTGTGTGTGTGTGTGTGTGTTTAATATTGTGTTACTTTTGATGTTTTAAACTAATTATGTATATTTAAAATGATAAAATACTGTAAATTAAATAAAAGCCTAATATTATGATTAACTGTTGATTCAATGATTTAGCAATTTACAAAAACATTACTCCCTTAAAGATCTTAATGCAAAGGTGTATAAACAGCCCACAACTTATTTTCATTGCAGATTACTATAATTGAGGTCAGTGAAAATGGGGCATGATTGGTAATAATAATTAAATAACTACAAAGATATTTTTCAGTAATAAAAATAAAAAAATTACAAAAATTCAGTATTTAAATTGAAAGTTTTACTTTTGAAAAGAAAATCAGTATTTTTACATTGCATTTCTATTAGCTGAATGTATTTATTTACAATGAAAATAAAGAATAGAAATAGAATGAAAGTTGACCCCATTGTTTACTTACCCTTAAGCCATCTCAGGTGGGTAAACTATTCCTTTAACCATGAGTAAATTAACAAAAATGAATAATAATACATGTATTGCACTATTTTCGAGTCTTTGTTAATGTTACTTAATGAAAGTACAGTTGTACAGTTTATTCACGTTAGTTTACAGTGCATTAACTAATGCTAACAAACACAACTTGCGATTTTGATAATGCATTAGTAAATACTGAAATTAACAATAACTAAGAATAATAAATGCTGTTTAAGTATTACTCATTATGACTTCATGTTAACAAATGTAGGCTGTTAACTAGCGTTACCCAATAAACCTTATTGTAAAGTGGTACCCTTATTACTGTACATTATTAAACATGAAACGTTGCTGATGATTCATATAATTTTGGACCTTCAAATGAGTCTGACACCAGGTAATCTCAGTGCATTGTAATATTTATTTGCATAGATTGAGCCAAGAGGAAAAGATTTTTGACATTCAGTATCCTGCACCTTTTATAAGGAGATACAAAAAAAATAATAAAAATACATTTGATAGGAAAGTACAGTTGAATATAGCAGTTACAGTATTATTTGTGCACATGTTTTGAGTTTTCAATTTTTCATTTTTTCATTGCACCCTGAATCCAAGCCTCGTCTGATTTCACACAAAATTCCGTCCTTGGTGTTTTAACCCTGAGGGTGAATGTTTATGTAAGTTTATTTTATATTATATTTTAGATAATATTTCTAAAGGATATATTGTGGAGTTAAATACTTACACAACGCCAGCGATAGGGCAATGTGAACTTGTCTTCAAAGCACTCACGATTTTGTTGGGTGGAATTTTGAAGTCTATAAAATTGAAGCAACAGTTCTCAGGAACTGCAGCGGCACTTGCTGTTGGCGAGATAGAATTATACATAAATTAAATGCTTTACATTGTAATATGAGTTGCTCAGTTACTCTTCCGTCAAAGAAATATAATATAGATAGAAATATTTCTATATTCAGCATATTATTCTGCTACTTACAGGAGAATATAAAGTGAAAAATGAAACATGCAAAGATTGCACTATATGTTACTGTAGCCATTTTAAATTCATATGCTTTAAATTTAAGTGGAACTTTGTCTCATATGACAATTTAGTCAAAAGCAAAACTGTATTTCAAGAGCACTTACGCTGAGCCTCAGAAGTCCAGGTCATCAGCAGGACCAGTCCAAACACCAAACACAAAGAAGACGCCCTCATGGTTTCTGTTCTGAAGTTGATCTTCAAGCTTTGATAATGAGCTGTCACTGTTGTCTGAGACAATTTGAGTCTGCACCACATTTTAAATGCTTTCGGACGTGATGCTAGATAGCAACTCAGATCTGTGGTTAGATAAGGGAGTGTACTGCAGTCCCCCTCCTCTTCTTCAAAGCCCACACGGAGAATCACATTTGCTATACTGGGTTTCTGTGTCTTTTGCAAGCAGAGATCGTGACAAGATAAAATACAGGTGTCAGAGGTTTACAGCACATGTTCAGACAGTGCAGTTTTTTGCTGATGCTCATTACAAGAAATGCAAAAAAAAAAAAAAAAAGATTTTTAAACTTTGGTAACACTTGTGACATCTGCATTACCCTTATAAAGTCCTTTATGTCCAAATCACAAAAAGGGATTTATTCTAATTCATCGATTCCACGTGGCAAATTTCCACCTTCGGCATTTACAAAGAAAAAAGTACATGACCACTGACATGGATTATATGCAGATATTAAGGTAGAATGGAAACGTGCGGTACTACACAATGGAAATGCCTTGTAATTACCATGCATAATTCATTAACAAAAGGAACAGATTTCATAATGCGAGGAAATCTTAATGCCCGTTTTATATATTTTTATATATATATGCAGTACATTGCAAATGTGTGCATATCTCTTTATTTCTTTCGCCTTTTGTTGTGTTGCTCTCTTATGTAAAAAATGCTATAAATTACTTTTTTCTACATCAGCCTAGACTCCATACACCATAATGGTAAAGCATAAAGCAGGTTTGTAACATCTTTTCAAATTTATTAAAAATAAAAAACTAAAATGATTCAATTACATAAGTATTCATACCCTTATCTAGGACAGTTGAAATTTAGCTCAGGAGCATTTACATTGCTTGTAGATGTTACTTCGGCAAATTCAATTAAGTGAATATGATTTGGAAAGACACACACGTCTTAAAACCGATCATGCACATCAGAGCACTGAGATCAAAAGATCTGCCCATGAAGCTCAGAAACAGGTTTATATCAAACCACACATCTGTAAAAGTGCAAAATCTGTAAAACCACATTTTTCTTAGCAACTGATGGAGAATGGTCAACTGACGGTCACTTTAGTTGAGCTTCATGAGCATATTGGAGAGAGGAGAACAGAGGAGACCCAACAGGGTCAATTCTAAGCGTCATGTTTAAAGGAAACCAGCTCTGCTCATCACCTGCAGAGTACCATCCCAAGAGTAAAGTGTGCTGGTAGCAGCCTCATGCCAGGGTCAGAGTATAAGGACCACTCAGTGGAACAAAATGTAGAGAAAGCCTTAATGAAAACTTTAGAAACTCAGAAACTCACATTCAGAAACTCAGACGGGCAGAAGGTCAGAAACTACCAACAGGACAATGACAATAAACACAAAGGAAAAAAATTTTTTATAGACAAATCTTGAAATGTTTTTTAGTGAACCCAGTCAAAAATTTCTGGCAAAAACATGTGCATCTGCCCCAATTAAAGCTGACAGATCTTGAGAGGTGAAGAGGTGAGGAGAAGAGCAGATAATTAGCAAACTGTTGAACAAAGCTTGTCGCATCAACCAAAAAAGACTTGAGATTATAAAGACGCTTCAGCTAAACATTTGATGAATACTTATGCACTGTATTTATTTTTGTTTTTTTTACTTTTAAATTTACAAAGTTGTGTCAATTCTGTTTTTGCTTTGTCAGTGTGCTGTATGGAGAGTAGATTAATGTGGAGAAAAAAGTCATAAGCCAGCAACATAAAAATGTGAGGAAAGTGAATATAATACTTTTGCAAGGCACTGTGTGTGTACATATATATTATATGCACTATTTAATTACATGTGCTTACTTGCCATGTTCAAATGAATAATTAAAAAAAATGATATATATTTTAAATATAAACTTGTTACACTTATTAAAGTATTATAAACATTAAATATTTGCATAAAAATATTAAAGATTATAATTATTGTCATGCTGTGCTAAAGCATTTAGACAAATTACATTTTAGAAAATAATTTATTTTATTTTTAGATGATTCATATTTTAGACAATAAATGTATATGCTGATGCGCATATACTGATGTGTGAAATAATGTTTTGATCAAGATCCCACACAGGTCTTATCAGATTTGTTTTTTGTATAGATATTGCTGTTAACTGCTTAAAAACTGATTATCATTATCAAATATTTATCTGTCGGTCATTTAATGTGGTGATCTTAGATCTGTAATAAGTTTTTCATCTCATGTGGTGTCCAGATAAGATTTCAACTTTTATTTTCTTGAGAATGCATAATACATACAGCGTCGCTCTTCTAATGAAACCATGGAAAGTTGTGTGAAGATATAAAAGGAAGGTGGTGCATCTCAGCAAACATCAGCTCAGCCTGATAGTGATCAAGATCTTCGTCTGCAGCACTTTTGGCCTGTGGTTTTTTTTTGTACGATATGTACCCTCATTTTCTTGTGCAGTAAATAGCACACACGCAAATACTCTACTAGAATGTGTTAATATGTGTGAATATGTAGATGTCTGGATTAGGCACGTAATAGCTTACAAACTGTACTTTAATTGTTTTCAGCAATATTCAGAACAAATGTGACAAATACGGTTTTCATGATTTAACAGAATGACTAAAATCTTATTACTAATCTAATGTACAGTGAATGAACTCAGCAGAACATCAAACTCTCTGAGCTGAGGAAACCACCAGCAGTGTTTCATTTTTATTTCTTTAGTAACTGACATCAGACACATTAACTTGCTCCGTAAGTGTAAAGTGTGACTCATTTTGATGCTATTCACAGTGTTATTCGTCACATATACTACTGTGAGATTTGAATCACTCAGTGGGCCTTTCAGGTTTTTAGCAAGTGATTTAAAAGTTTCTTTATATAATTGCAGTACAAAGGCATCCACTTAATCTACATTCATTTTGACTTTCTTGAATTCAGTTCCCCTAAAAGAATTAGTTAATTTTTTTTTTTTTGTCATAAGAGCAGAATGGGCAGTTCAGTTCAATGGAAAATTCACATAGACAAAGACCATCCTTATTCTGAGAAAAACACCCCTCTGAAACTGTCATCTCAACTATTCTAGGGCGGCTGTTTAGTGCACAGCTATTTTGGTCTTAAAGTTCGCACTTCCTTCATTCACTACAGAGTGCAATTCACTGTAAAGAGTGAAAATGTGATTTATTACATACACACACACACACACACACACACACACACACACATTTATATATATGTATAAATATATACATATAAAATTAGCATATTGTGATAAAGTTCATTATTTTCTGTAATGTACTGATAAACATTAGACTTTCATATATTTTAGAT
>JAUMHQ010000094.1:5846756-5861517 GCA_032361165.1 Enteromius paludinosus | reverse complement strand
TTTTTGGTTCATTACTTGGAAGATAATGGGACAGTCACAAGCCTCCTGGTTTTCATCCAAAATATCTTAAATTGTCTTCCGGAAAATAATGTATGAACCACTTTTAGAGACTGTTGGAGTGAGTTTTTTTGGCATTTGACAGACACCAGTTCCAATTTTGTGCATATGTGCTCCACAGATGAAGGAAAGTCACATGCTTGGAGTGTCATGAAGGTCAGTAAATACTGACAGAATCTTCTATTTCAGACTGACTATTTTTTGTAGTTTGCGTGGGTTTGCACAGGTGTCTCTGTTGAATCCGGTGCTTTTTGAGGCAGTTATAGGATTTTTACACTTCTTTGTAAGCGTTCCACCTCATGCTTCGATGATGGGAGAGATAGGAGAGATGACATGTGGGGTTGGTTTCTACAGGAGAGGACAAGGATGAAAGTGAGAGAAAGAGACAAAACAAGGACATGAGAGACACTTTGAAGATGAAATGAATTGGCCTTGTGCCCTTGCAGACTGTATTTCATATTTTTCAATGCATTTCAAACCTTCAAGAAGATTCATTTCAATTTTAGACAGGTTTGCGGAGGACGTCCTGACATTTTGTAATAAGAGGATCCTTATATGCGTGATGTGTGCAGTGAGAGAGAGGCCACGCCCATATTTTTTGGCCACTGCTCTGGCATGATGGAGAACAATTCTATATGAAGGTTGCTATAGTGATGGCACACTCTCGCAGGGGAAATCTCATGCATCACCCGTTTGTCTGGTTTTATTTGCAATCTTCTGTACTGGGGATCTTACATCACTTTCACTCAAACTTAATTAAACACAAAGAGTGAAAAGCAGACTGTATTTTACCCCAAAATCAAAAGGAAAAAATACAATTATCATTTGAGAGAAAACAAAGAACTATTACTTTTATTTTCTGTAACATTTGTAATATTAAAATATCATAGTATAAATACTGTATTTATTTTACTTTATTACCGTACAAATACAGTATAATACAATGAATTGTCCCGCTATTTAAATCAAAATAAAGGTTGTACAAAAACCCATTTTAGAAATAGATTACAATTAAACTAAAATAACAAAATGATATTTTGTTTCTATTTTAGAACCATTATTTATTTATTTATTTATTTATTCTCCCCCTCCCACCAACAACACATTTTTATCACCATAATTCATCCGAATGTTTTACTTTTACTTTTTTGTAATAATTTTTTTTATGTTGGTTTGTTACTGTAGTAAATTTATATTTTGTAGAGCAAAAAACTAATAATAATAAAAAAAAAATAGAACTACCACCTGTAGTATTATTAACAGTGTACAATTTAATTTAGTTTCACATCATAGTATTAAAAATATATTTTAATAATGAGAATGTGCAAGAGTGAGGAAGGTGGACTCATTTAAATATTCTCATAAAAGTTTTTTTTCTCCCTCTTTTTTTTTTATACATATATAGAACAATAATGTATTATTTATTAATTATTATTCTTCAATTCAATTTCATTTGGTGGCATGGGTTCACCAAAATATGACAACTTGATACTTTTGGAACACAAAGAGAAAGATCGAAAGGCCAAAAATGACTCAATAACCACAACACATAAGCTTACTTTCAAACACTTTCATTATTTTCTCCATATAACTCAAAAAGAAACAGACCCCCAGGAAAAGTAAAGAACTGAATGATAGAGGAAGAGAAAGAGAGAGATAAAAGAACTGGGCATGCTTGGGCATGCTATAGGCGCATAGGGTGACGGATACATCCAGGTCAAACGGTACAAGAGCCGGCGGTGTGGGTCAACTGCAGCAACTTCCTGCTTCAAAGACCCTTTGGAATCCCACCATCCCCGTCACATACAGCCGATGTGGTATCAAAGTGAGCCAGTCAGCGAGTTTGCAAACTTCTCGGACCATCCCAGGGACACAAGTTGAGCAAATGTACGACTCCATACATTTGGGCTCCCCCAGCTTGCGTTCCTTTACATCAGCACAGTTGTCATTAGTACATTTCATTTTGTTGGTCTTGTTTTCCTTTTTTTTTCGGCTGGATAGAGAAACTGAGAAATATGTGGAAGGAAGGGAGGCGGGCGAGAAAGAGGGATAGAGAGAGTACACAAACTGTGAATGAATCATTGCCAGGAGGACAGACTCAAGGGGGAAAGTACAAGCCCATACACACATGCTATAAAAACATCTCAGTCTTTGCGTTCTGTTAGCTGGCTATAAAAAAATAAACAAAACACCTCTCTTTGATTGTTTGTTTCACTCGTTTTAGTTTGGTCTCAGATTTTGGAGTGGAAAGGCCGCTGGATGCCAAGACCATCACTCGGACCACGGATTCATCATCGGCGAACCCGATCAGACCTGTTCCACTATGTACCATGGAGTTGGCCAATAAGGTAACGGTTTTCAACACACTCATATAACAATTTGCAATTATTTTGGCGAATTTGTGCAATCTCTTTTGTAGGATTGTTATGCTCCTTTAAGGATGGTGAAACGTTTTTGTACAATCCCCAAATTGGTACAATGTCTTATATATTCGTATTAGAATGTGTATCCGAATAAAATTGAGCAGTTTTTAAGCCGCATCCAAAACTTACAAGCACACTTTTCCGTACGATTTTTTTCCCCCGATAAGGTTCTATACAAAACTAAAACATACGTTAGCATGCAACTTTGTTTTTTTCTTTTACTTTTACAAAAACAAGGCAGTCGGCATTTTTCAGACGTCTTGCAAATAGCTAAAAAAGTGTTTTTTTGTTTTTTTTTCTTTTATCAATAAATATTAGTTGTTTTTTTTTGAAAGCAGCAGTTGGGAAAAAAAAAACGTTAACAGTCTCTTGAATGTCTGGTCGGGAACGCCAGCATCTCGCGCAGCATGTGGCTTTCAGGTGTGCATGGTGAGGTCGGCAGGTGCTCGCACGTTCTTGTGATTTCATCAAAGAGAGTAAGGGGGCGCTGTAATGACGATGACCTCGCAGAATGTCATGTGCTAGCCCTCATACAACGTTCAAACAAAGTTTAAATAGCGTATAATGCTGCAGGAAAGCGCTTCCGAAGATCAAACCCATGCTACATCGTGTTGAATGTACAGTGTATAATCTTACATGCAGCCAGGACCTGTTTATGAAAGATAAATGAGTCGAACCGTGTTATGATTTATTCTGCCGAAAGAAAAGTTTCATTTGGAGCAAGATTAATGATGAAGCCCTTTCAGATCGTAGAACTTTTGGATCTGGGAATTTTTCCAAATGCATATGGGTCAGATTCGCCCGAGTGCAAATGTTGCAGATGCTGAATCGCTGGTGGCGTGGTGTGATAACCAGACATGAACTTTTACTAACCCACTTTGGTTGTGCTTGTTTAGCCGGCTTCCTTTCGACATATGCAACATTTCGAGGCAAATTCGAAGGTGTTTAGACATCAAAAAGCTTTGTAGACTCGTTGTAGGTCTATTGTGTTTAAGAAGTGTCTTTAATTCTCATTTCAGGCCCACCATGACATTCTGGAGTCTGCTGGTAGTTGACGTACCACACAGAAGGGAAATGGAAGTGTACAGGAAATGAGAGAAGCACTTGGCGTGTTATTCCAATGAGTGACAAAAAGGAGGACATGGAGAAACATAAGCAATGCTTGGGGAGAGGTGCGCGAGGGAGGCAGGTGGGGTTAGACGGGATCCGTTTCCCATAACTTTGAACCTGTTGACATCATAGCTGTGTAACGCTGCCATCACCCGAAAAGATGTTGATGGTGGTCGCCCTTCACCCTTACGCCACCTTGCACACCCTCCCTCACCAAAGCCACCGTTCAAATGAGTCCAACACCCAAAAACAAACCAAACCCAAACGAAAAACCAAAAAAAGCCACCAGCATTGTCAAGAAAAAGGCAAGTAAGGAATATGAAATAAAAAACGAGAAACAAGTATATCAATTTATAACAGCATTAATGAGTGAATGAATACATAGGATAAAACTAGAAGTTCAAAAGGACGCTTGTAACTATTTCAGATAAAAAAAATTCAAAATAAAATAATAAATCAAAACGAGCTCTTTGGAGACAGAAAAGCAGACAGAACTGCTGAGCCCAGTTTTGTGTCGTTGCCTTCCTCAGTCTTTGTATTGACGTGCTGTAACTTCAATAGAAGTACACTGGTCGTTTGTTTACAAAAAACGGGCAGGGACCAGATCAGTCGTGATGACACTAGTATTGATTTGATAATAGTGTAGCTGGACAAGAGGAATTGATAGGCAATGCAGAGTTTAAATAAAAAAATGGACAAACAAAATGGCGACTCCAATGTTGAGCAAAATCACCATGACTACCAGAATCGAGCTGGAGCCCTGTCGAGTGAGAAATAAAAAAGCGAGAGAGAGAGAGAGAGAGAGAGAGAGAAAGGTCAGTATTGGTTCATGAAGTTTGCATTTCACAAAAAACACTTATTTGCATGCTATGCTGTTATAGAACTTGAAATGATGTAAATCAGTTAAGAGTGCAAATCCAGGATGTAATTCCACAACAATCTGGCCAGAGTGATTTCATTGGCTAAAACTAAATTTTAAAGGATACTCGTTTGAAAAAATCATGCAAAATTGCTGTATGATGTATGTCGACTAAACTGCATTTTGATAATCATTATTGCCCAAAGAAATAGATCATTTCGAATATAAATGTTTTTGCGAGCTAATCACTTCATGCACTCAGCTGTTGCAGTTTAAATTGCAAAGGTGGTGCAGGTCCACGCTGAACTGATGCCGCTTTTCCACTGCGTGGTACGACTCGGCTCGGCACGGCTCGGTTCTGCTCGGTTTGCGTTTCCAATGCAGTTTAGTACCGCTTTAGAGTGGGCGGGATTATTCACGTGTCGTTATAGTTGCGCCGCCTCTACTGCCGTGACATCCTCGTAAACGCACCACAAACAAACAGACAACAAGGGAGAATTTTTCATTCTGCGTCGCCCCATCAAGCTCTCGCTGGATCTGCTCCTCGGCTATCAATGAGAGGAACGTCTGTACTTCCTCAATAGACCCGAAACAGACATTTTTGCTTGATACAAAAAGGTGCGTTTCTTCAAACAAAACAGTTGCGGACGATCCTTCGCTGGCTGTGCTGATTTAAATCTAGCGGGTCTGTTGTGTCTCGTGTCGCAAATTCAGTGACGCAGTAATGCCGATTTTCCCCGGCCAGTCAGTGACCAGCAGAGTTTACACGTCACGTTTTGGTAATGGTTCGGCTCGCTTGGAACCTCGCCTGAGGTGGTACTAAAAAAAGGACCAGGTACCAGCTACTGTTCCCAGTGGATAACCCCCCAAAAGTGAGCAGTACTGAACCGTACCGTGCCGTACTATGCAGTGGAAAAGCGCCATATCAATGCTAGAAAGTCTTTGCACGTACAGTAAGTGCAGACTATGTTGATTATGAAAAGTGTGGCACTCACACTGCACAGATAAAAATATAACCTAACCCGTAATCACAGCAAATGTTGCAGACCTTACATGCACAAGCTGTCAAAAACAGTCAGTATGGACCAAATTGTTTGTGACAATGATCCTATGTTTTGGAGTTAAGCAGCTTTCCTGGGACAGTACAGCATTGCTTCAGTCTAGGCACATAAACCGCCTCTTTAAAATGCCTAAAGAGTGTACTCGAATCCTCTGTGTCTGGATATAGTTGGTTATAGTGCTCTTCTTGGTCTTAGTTGGTTGTGGGTGCGCTGCAAAGAGTTAAGACTAAGTGCGGAAAGCAAATAGTACACACTTTGTGTGAATACTCTGCTCTCTATTAACCTAATTTGCATATAAAGGAAGCATGTTTGCGCTGATACAGGATGACAATAACTACAATACCCATGCCGATATTCTATTACGTTTTGCACCTACTAAGTGACTTTATGCTGAAGCATCACATCGTAAAAAATTGCACAACTGTTATGTGAATTTGCTCCACAGTGTATTAAGCAGTGAACGTACTAAAGTCCTAGATTCACTGCAAAACACATTTGCACTCTACAGTGAGTGTTTAAAGAAAGCCGCATGATTATTCCATTTCCCTCAGCTCACCAGAGATACGGTATTATCTCAATGGAAATGAGAGTCTGTACTGCATTGTGCAAGCCCTCGTAAGGACCGACGTATTTGCAAAGAGCCGGCTTTGCCGAGCGCACTTTTTAATTGATGGGCTCATGTAAGCGTGTCGTGGACAATGTTTACAACCGTTGAGCAGAGGGACATGCGCGCTGCACATGCAAGACACATGTGAGGCATGAAATTAGGCTGTGACAAGCGAACCGGACACAGTAGTTTTAAGAAGACGCCGTGAGCGCTGATTTCGCACAATGAATTAGGACAAGCGTATCTCATATAGTCACATTTAGCGCATCTTCCTGTTGAGCAAACACAGTTTGCTCTCCGCAGTTGTTTTATTGTAGAGTCAGACAGTTGTGAGCTGTGCCGGGCCTGTTCTTCCTCCTAATGTGCTAAGCTAATCAGTTGTCTAGATATCACCAGAACGCATAAATGTTGTTAAAAACATTGACAGCGTAATCGGGGCTAGCTATTGTGTGGATGTGTTTCTGTTTCATGTTAACCTGTCTTACACAAGTCTGCTGCATTGCTTGCCTCTCTGCGGCTACAAACATAAACCCCCTCCTTCCTAGAACACTCTTATCGTTTGATTGGCCGCAACTCGAGCAAGGCATAAGCTGTTCCCTAGCAACAGACTGTGGGACAGCCAATGCAGGGCTGCGTTGTGGAAGGAGCCACTTTGCCAATTTGCTGTTACCAAGGTGTTCTTAGTGCAGCAAGAGATCGTAGGGCCGTTAGGCAGTGGAAAGGGCCAGTTTGAAGTTGGGCTATGTGTCCAGGTTGTGTGTCTCGGGCTGTTGTCAGGTCCTGTATTCCCTTGGGACTCTAAACACCTACGCTGTGTTTGTGGAGGTTATTCTTCCTACTCATGCACTCTCAGGCAGTGACGCATACTAAAACACCTGGTGCGTTTGCAGTCGATTAGAAATGTATTTGATCTATTCTATTTCGAAATACTGTAATTGGATTGTTTAATTCGCCATTCAAATGAAATTTTAAGGTTATGAAATATGTTTAAAATTAGGGCCATCAATATGGTTTTTGGGCACCTTGAACAGCATATTGCCCTTGGTAGTAATCACGTTTGGGTCACGTCTCCCTCCTCAGGCCCTTAGAATAGTCTCAGATTTCCCCCCTGTTTGAAGTAATTTCTTAGGTTCAAGGGAAAGTTGACCTCGAAATTAAGATTTGATAAACATTTTTTTTTCCGAAATCTGTTGGAGTGTCCAATTTTGCACCAGGAGGGCCACTGTCCTGCAGAGTTTAGCTTCAGTCATAGTCAAACACGCCTAAACCAGCTCATCAAGGCATTCAGGATAACTTGAAACTTCCAGGCAAGTTTGGTAGGTTGGAACTGAACAGGATATTGACCCTTAAGGAGCAGAACTTAACACTGTTGCAATAAAAGCTTTTGTCATCTGTTTCTTATTTCTCTTTTTGTGCTCCACAGAAGAAAGTAAATTCTACAAGTTTGGACCGACATGAGGTTACGTAACTGATACCAAAACTTTTTATTTTTGGGAAACTATTCCTGTTTTCTGTGTAGTGCATTTACACTTACCGAGTTCACTTTGAGCTGAGACTGATTCTCATCTTCGTGCTCTAGTGCAATAGGTGTGGATTTCTGTGGGGGTGAGAGTGTGAGGTCCCTACGGAGGGGCCGAGCCTCTAGCTTTTCCCCCACTCGTAGACTGTCCAACTTTTGCACTGAGTCCGGAGCCGGCCCCTCTTGGGCGTCCCTGGGCCCTGAGGCTTCCCGGACATCCCGTTCCCGGTCACGATTTTTACCCCGTCGCTGTAGTGTATGTCCACGGGACTCTGAGTGACCGTGCCACTCCTCCCCATGCCCATAGGGCTTTTGGGAGTTATGGGAGTCCATCGGCTGTAACGGCCTCATCTCCATTTCATAATTGCTCAGTTTTTCCTCGTCCTGCTCTAAGAGACGGGAATGAGCCAAACTGTCTCCATGTACCCGCTGAGATGTCCAGGAAGATGATGGTCCATCTGGCCTTCTTTCCCGCTGTGTTTTGTGATTCGAGGAGCTGTGGTCTCGAGGCTTATGGTTGGAGGAGTGCTTGTGGCCATTGGCCCGTGCCGCCCCAACCCGTACCTCGTCTTGCACTGAAGGAGTTGTGGAGCGGCTGCTGCCCCGACTACCACCTCTACTACTGCCCCCGCGAGAGGGACGCTTGTCCTCACTCCAACTGTTAGCCCTCAGGTACTCTCCACCTCCACCTGAACCACCACCACCACCTCTCCCCTCCATCAGAACCTGGATCTCTTGCGTACCTCCACGCTCCTCGTCTACTGCAGTTTGACGCAGAAAGCGGGCGTTTTTGGTGCGGTGGGAAGATTTGGTGGTCGGGCTTCGGGGAGGCGTGGAGGGCCGACTGTGACTGGGGCTCATGTCTGGGGTAAGGTCTGGAGGCGTGGAGCCCTTCATATAGAGCTCAGTGCTGTCCGCGGTCCCACTGGAGATGACTTCCACATCGTTCTCGCTCGAATTCTGCTGTTTGGGTCGCTGGCACTCCACTCCTACTCGAAGACAGAGAGACAAGTTTTAATTTTAAAACATCTAGGCATGCCACACACTTTAAATGTTGTACGTCTTTCTGCAAAGGTGGTGTATGGGATGGGAATATGCCCTTGCATAAGCTTCCATCTGTCTTAAGGAAGTAAGTAAATAAATAAATACAAATATGTACATAATTAGGACTATACAGAAATTATTTTGAGCAGACCTAAATCAAAGTCTTTTTTTTATATATGCATTACAACTTTTTGTTTATATGACCTATGTGCTATGTTCTAAGTCTTCTGAAGCAATGGAATAGTCATAATTGCCATTATGAAGTGAAATGTGGGTTCGTGTTGGTGTACCATGCTAGGTTTGACGTCATTGACACTAAACCAAAAGTGATGCACTGGTACAAATGTGCATGTTATGTTTGGTAGCTTATCACATTTGGCAGAATTTTAATACTGGAGCACCCCTAATATTTTGTTATAGTCTTTAATGGTGCTTTGCCCACTATTAAAAATGTAGATATGTAGGAAAGAGCTGCAAGAAGATTCTTCAGGAATTCTCTTCCTGTGCTTATCAGAAAAAATAAAAATAAATTCCTAGCAGTTTTGAAACAACATGCAAATGTGGTAATCGTAACGGAATTAAAATTTGGGGGTTATTTTTCCCTGTATAACCCTTGATTGCTTGAAGTGCTGTTCCTGGTAAACTTGATATAGTGTAACTTATCAAAGCTTTCCAGAGTCAGCACTGTGGCTGCTCTAATCAGCTCAGCTAATGAGACCCAAAGATTTTCATGTCTGTTTGTGCTACAGGCGCGCATCCCTTTTCACCCCTAAGTACATAACTTTCAACTTAACCTCATAAAGGCTTGTACTCCAACAGTGAACATCACTCAACCAAATTTGTTCTAACATTTCTAAGGTCATCAAATGTCATAACTTGATCATTTAGAAATATCAACCCTTCCAGGAGGTCGCATACACTGATCCAGCAGAGCGTGAGTTCTTATAGCTCTCCTGTGAAGGGGTGTTTAGTGATGGGATGCGATCTGAGAGTGTATAAATTCCTCAGATGTGTGGGGGTGTGACAGCGACCAAATGTGTGACTGCGTATACAGTATGTGTGTTTATGTATGTGGGTGGAGTGAATATGTGTGTGTGGGTATTGTGTGTGCATGCATAAATTTCATTGTGAATGTCGGCTAGCTTCGCGTGGGCTTGTCGGAAAGGTCAGCGCTGACCTCCCCTCATCTTCTTATTGCCTCTTCTATCACTCATTCCCCCCGCATGGCACGGTAGGGGCATCGACCCCTACAGTCCTGAACCCATACGGCACCTACACTTACACACACACACGGACGCTTTCACCGACACTGCCATTCTTCTCCTAAGCAATTACACACACACTTATATAAATCTACCTCTGACTGATAGCTAGTGCTGGCATAAAATGATCAGCGCTAAATCGTGCTTGTCTTTTTGAGAATCTATGAAAAATATTAGCACCTTTTCAAATGATGGCCATTTTTTTTTGTTAACTTATTGGAATATTTAGCATTCACAGCTAACTGGAAAGCTTAGTCACACTGTCAAACAGTTTGAAGCCCCTGTTATTTTTAGTTTCCAGACTCGGCTGGTTGCACTCACTGTTTCCTCTGTGTTGGAAAGAGGGGGAGAACTCTTTGGCGGTGATCCGGGCCAGCCTGCACTCTTCCTGGGCTTTCTGTGCTGCTGTCGTCGCAGCATCGGCTTTCCCTCTGGCGTGAGCTGTCCTGTGGACGTAGCGGCCCGGGACAAAGATGTTGACGTATAGACAGAAAGACAGAGTTAGAAAAGGACAGGGCTTGTGGTTTTGCATTTAAGGTGAAGTGTGCAATTATATACACACAGTTTATAAACAAAGTATTTAATGAAATATTATATATAGTGAAACATTTCTAAATAAATAAGGTTATCACAATAAGACTAGGAATGTTTAAGTTAATTTTAAGTTACTGGTCTTATCAATCCATTTTTTTCATCTTAAGGGGACAGTTGACACAAAAAAGACAGTTCTGTCATTAATTACCCTGATGTCGTTCCAAACCTGTAAGACCTTAGTTCATCTTTGAAACTAAAATCATGATATTTTTGCTAAAAGCTTTCTTACCCTGCATAGACAGCAATGCATGTTCAAGGCCCAGAAGGGTGGTAAGGACATTGTAAAGTACTCCATGTGACATTAATGGTTTAACCTTACTTTTCTGAAGCTATGAGAATACTTTTTGCGCGTAAAGAACTTTATTCAACGATTAGTCAGTCTTCGACATGCATTCAGAAAGTATTCTCGTAGCTTCATAAAATTACGGTTGGACCAACTGATGTCACAAGGGGGATGTTTACACCTGGTCCCTTCATGCGTTTTGTCTGATTGGATAGCTATCTGATTATGAAAAGACCTGGTGTAAATGCCGTCTGAAATGCGTTTGAGACGGATATAATTCCGATAGCTCAAACCACTTCAGGTAAGATGAAACTGGACAAGTGTAAATGCATCTGGATGTTGAAAGATTGGATTTATATCCATTTTGCAACAACACATTTATGCGGCCAAGCATAAATGAAAATATTGTAACAAATCAGATGAAAACACAGAGCGAAAACACATGAAATGACCAGGTGTAAACAGACCCATAGACTATTTTAATGATATTTTACCTTTCTGGGCCTTGAACATGTCTGTTGTTTTGCCGTCAATGCAGGGTCTAAAGACTTCTAATTTGATAAACCTGATAATCAAAGGTCTTATGGGGTTGGAATGACAAGAGGATGATTTATTAATGAAAGAATTTTCATTTTTGGGTGAACTATCCCTTCAAATCAAAGTGTTTTTCTTTCTCTGAACCTCTTTTTCTTTTTTCCAGATATTTTAGCATTGTTTCTCTCATTCAAGTTCTGGCTCCGTTCTGGTTTGTAACACAAACTCAATATTTGATCAAGTTCCACAAAGTATTTTTCTTTTTTCTTGTGTAATAGGCCCATCTAGTTTTATTCCAAAATATATAACATGAAGTTTTACACTGAAACTTCTGAAATCCTATAGCAAATGTATACTTTAATATAGGCCTACCATTATAGTGTTACCGCATTATATGGTCAATGATCTGGTTGTTGAGTTTTAATTGGGAAAACCTTTCTCTATAAAGCTGACCAAAGCGAAAAGCACAAGAGCATACGGTTTAGCCAATGAACAATCCGGTCATTAAATTTATAAGGCACATGCTTCAGCGCCTACCAAGATCTTGACACTCCGATTATCCAAGGGTTGACGATAAATACAGGCTGAAGGCAAACAATTACACAGCAGTCACACACCCTCGCTCTGAGAGACGCTCTCGGGACTCCACAGAGTCATGCCTTCCTGACACTGTAATTCTCACTTGTTTTAACTCCGTAAACTTGCCAAGACTCTACTTTGTGATCTCAAAACCAACTTTACTGCAGTTTAAATAACCATGTTGAAATGTAAATATCACATGCTGTCAAGTGGTTTAGTGAAACCTTCTCCAGTGACTGCTAGGATTTTTTTTTTTTAAAGCTTTAGGCTCAACATTTTTCTGAATAAATAATCAAAAGCCCCAAAATGTTGCAATTATCCTCTATAATACACAAGTATTGTTCAATGTTTCCCATCCGGACCAGTAAGAACAGGACAAGAGTGCTTGCTTTGGCTGCTAAATAATTCACTGAGGAAATCAATGTGGTCTGTGTCTGAGACAATAAAAGAGAGCTAGTGTTCACAACCTCGCCTTTTAATGTGTGATTTCCATTCATCACACCCATCTGTTTTACCTGGGTGCGATCGAGACTCTGCATGATGAGCATCATGCTGGCTGGATTGTGTACTGTAAAAAAATAATTTCTTTATCAGAATCTTGGTCTTGTTTTCCAGTAAGCAGAAAAAAAAGATAAAATGATTTAGTGACAAAATTGCACGAGATAGGAAAATATTAATTGAATTGGGACAAAATATGTTGAAAAATAAAATTATAAATGCATTGTTAATTTAATTTAATTCAGTTTTAAATTAAGTTGTTAGTAGTTGTTTTTGTCAATTATTTTGAAATTGATTAATTTAATTATTATGACTATTATTTAACAAGACAGTTGTTTAAATTACATTTTTTAAATTAAAGTATAACGTAGCGTTCATTTAATTGCATTCAGTCTATAATTGTTTATTGGTAGTTAGTTTATAAGTAGTTGTTTAAATTTAATTTAAATAAAACGTACAAATACAATACATTTAATATTTAAACATTTTGTTTTATTGAATAAATATTTTTAACAAAACATTTAGTTTTTAGTATCAAAATCACTTAATTAGATTTTTCTATTAGTATTAATTAATTTAGTCATGTAATTAAAATGTTATTTAAAATTATTTTAATACAAACATTATTTAACAACAAAATTAATTAAATCAAATATTAATACATTTTACTGATTAAATATTCAATTACAAAATTATTATATAAATTATTTTATTTAGTTTTGATTAGTCGTTAATTTAGGTATTTTTTCAAATTGTATGATTTAATTGAATACAAATATTATTTAATAATTCGATTTGAATCAAATATTATTATTAAATGTTATTTAAAATATAAAAAAAATTGCAATATATAAAAAAATTACTCTATATATATATTGTATTTTTTTTTATATTTTAAATATAAATATATATATATATATATATTTTGCTAGAAGATAAATCACAAGCACTTATTTTCAGCCTTATTAATGAACATGTTATTTTTCAGCAGACTTCTAGTCAGATTACTCATGAAAATGGACCGTATGAACCCCAGGTAAGAGGATGCTCTGCCTTTCTCACTGAACTTTTCCCCCTGGTCTCTCTCTCTCTCCTTGTTTGTGCAGTGGCTGTCTTGGTGCAGTATTGCATGTCGATGCTCATCGATTGCACCCTCTTCTTTTCTGCTGTAGGCTGTCTTCTCCCAGTCGCCCAACCCAAGTGCATGTATGTGTGTGAGTGTTTTAACATGAGAAGGTTTAAATGGGGTTGTAGCGTGTAGTGTGGTCAGAGAGTGTGGGTGCAAGGGCATTCGAGTGTGTGTCCGTATGCGAGAGACAGTGAGATGCGGCAAGGTAGGTCGGATGAAGAGATCTTAGGATTGCATTCACCCCGTGCCTTGCCGGTTGTCCTGGCAACGGCAGAAGAGAGAAAGTGAGGGAGAGAATAAGATGGCGTGGGGTATAAAAAGGACAAACAATTAGATAACAGAGGAGAATGAGAGGAGGATTGTGGGATGCTTCTGGAGGTGTTGAGAGTACAGTCAGAGAGTGAGGGCTGGATGTGAGAAACTGTCCATTCACTAATAGAGGGTCTCTAAACGGTGTGTGTATCACACACACACATAATGGTACAGGTGCTTCGAGATTGGGTTGAGCTGTGCTGGTTGCCGCTCTATTTATATATTGTTGAAGGCTAGCAATGTTTCTACACTCTTTCTGATGGAAACAGAGACTAAGCATTGTTTGACAGTAAGTACCTTTAACTCAATACAGAAAAAAAGGGATAGTTCAGCCACAAATTAAAGTTACGGTATTTATTCACCCTTGTGGTGTTCTAAACCTGAATGAATTTTGCAGGTAGAACACAAACAGTGAAATTTATGAAAAATATCCTTGCTGCTCTTTTCAATTTTTTTTTTTAATCTTGTTTTTTATTTACTATATCCTTTACATGAGAAGCAAAACAGATGACTACTGTTCAAAAGTGTGAGGTCAGGACGTTTTTCTATCTATTTACAGATATTTTTACTTGTTTTAAGCAAAATGCCCTTAATTTAGATTTTTGTCACCTGGAAACGAGTAAATATTTTGAAGTCAATTTGTTCATCTCTTGATTTTGTGATGTTTTGACTAGAAACGAGACAAAAATACTAAATAAGATAAACCATTTTTTTTGCAGTGTAGAGTGATTTCTGAAAGATCACGTGACACTGACGGCCGAAGTAATGCTGGTGAATGTTTTGCATTGCATAATAAATTACCTTAAAGGTGCTGTAGAATGGAAAACTGAATTGACCTTGGCATGGTTGAATAATAACAGTTCAGTACATGGACATAACATACTGTGAGT
>JAUMHQ010000094.1:5817288-5846595 GCA_032361165.1 Enteromius paludinosus | reverse complement strand
GAGACTCACAGTATGTTATGTCCATGTACTGAACTGTTATTATTCAACCATGCCAAGGTCAATTCAGTTTTCCATTCCATTTCCAAGTGGCAAGTAGTTAAAATACACTGTATTGTTTTTTTTAAGGTGTCTTCTCCAATTCATTCATTATATAAAAAAATATTATCTAATTCACTTTCATTATATTAAAAAAAGCAGCCAGGATATATATGATATTTATATGGTTTTTTTTATTTTCATGCGTGAGCTTCCCCTTTAACACATTCGTTTAACACTCATCCACGTGTAAACGCTCTCATCTTTCCCTGGCTCTAACAGATTCTCACTCAGTTTTTTTTTCTTCCGGCCTGCCTCTCGACATTGAGACACGTGCAGGCACCTCCCATCGCTTCTTTCATACACGCAGAGCTCTGCCTCTCATTCACATTCTCCTACTCTCGTGTCTGTACTAAATGATCTAAACACACTCTCATATTTTACAGGCTTGAATTCACACATCCACAAACCCACAGTACAGATCTCCTGAAACGGCATTTAACATGGGAAAACAAGATTTTCTTGAACTTTTGACAAAAAAAGATATGTTGATATTTGCAATTCGACCTTAGTTTTAGAAACAGTCAATGATTATGACGTAAAAAAACAAAACAAAACATGAGTTCATTGACAATTTCTATGGTAAGACCATATCTTTAAGCATCAGTGTTAATACAGAACAAATTTTGCCTCAGAGAAATTAATTTTTAGCAATACAACATACAAAAATGGAATGGGAAAATTTAAAGGCCTTTGGAAAAAAAAAAGTGGACGGTCACCTTTGTGCTAAATAATACTATTATAAATTCGTAACAGACTCCAGAGATGGCCGTCTTATGACAACAAAGCCCTAATCTCTATGGATGACCCAAATAAGCCACCCCGTGACCACCAGAACAAAGCTTTAATTTGCAGATGACTCATGGTTGCTTCCGGTGTTAGTGTCAGTGCAGGTATACTGTAGTAGCTACTTTGACCACGTTGACGCTAGGAAGCTAATAAGATTAACTGTTATGTGATATTCTCAGTAGTTTTGTCTGTCCTGCATCCTGTTTGTGTTGCGTGCACGCGTGTTTTTGTAATACCGGAAGCGTTGGACTGTGTGTTTTGGAATTGTATGGACAATCTTAAATAATTAGAAATTTATTAGTTATTTATTAGAATTAGTTTTCCTTGATCTTTTAACTAAAAGAGCTTAGTGTACTTTTGCATATGACCCTCCTAGTCCAAAAACATAGTTATTGAAGTGTAAAGATACTGTAAAAAACTGTTCTAAACTTAAAAGCAAATAACCAGCCATGCACGCCAATTGAGCGTTAAGAATCTTGAGTCATGGCCAAGAAAGCCACAGTAAGCTCAGCAAAGCACTGGCTCTCATTTCACATGCAAAGAGGGAATTTACATAGAAGTCTTAAAGGCACAGCAGAAAATTTGTAGAGTCAAGAGAGGCTGGAATATTGCCATGAGAAGCTAAATTATGACTGGTTTTAGTAAAAAAAAACACGTTGATTTAAAAGGAGCTTGTGGAAAAAGAGAGAAAAAAGCATGACATGACTGCTTGCAGTGTACAAATTTTGAGATAGAAAGAAAAATGAAATAAGTATTAAGTGGTTTGTAAATGTTAAATGATGCACAAATCTGGATGTGTGAACACACAAAAAACAACAAAAGAAAACATGAATTTTACATGAAACTTGTGTGTGTGTGTGTGTGTGTGTGTGTAAATATTAGTGTTGTCAATCGATTAATCATATTCACATCCAAAATAAAAGTTTTTGTTTACATAATATATTTTTGCGTACTGTGTATGTTTATTATGTATATGTATATGCAAACACGCATGTATATATTTAAGAAAACCAAGTAATGTTTATATATTCAATAAAGAAAATGTAAGAATATAAATGTATATACATTTTCTAAATGTATACTGTGTGTGTGTGTGTGTGTGTGTTTGTGTATTTATACATACATGATAAGTCTATGCAATACACATACATGTGTGTTTGTGCATATGCATGCATTTGTGTGCATATTTGGCCATTGGCTAATATAATCTTCTATTATAAGATAATATACAGCAAAATCTTGATGTTAGTTGAATTATGAACCAAAAATTACTTTACAGGAACTTGCATTAGCAAGAAATTCAATTTTGAGTCTGTTGTACACTAAAATGATTAAAAATCATTGTTCTTAACTGAAATAAAACTCCGTGAATGTAAATGAAAAATGGTGCCTTGTCATTGGCAAAAAAAATTATGAAGGCACACAACAAAATTACTTATACTTACAAAATAAATTTTAGTTCAAAATATGAATAAATATTACAAAATAGTGTATTAATAATAGTTTACAAATGAGTTTGCTCATTTACATTTCTATTTCAGCTTAATCTCATTGGTTGCTCTTAAGCACTGTGTGTATGTGCTCTGTGTGTCGGCAGGACCAGTGCTAAGCTGTAGTGATAGCATTGCTGAGAATATAATGAGGTCAGTGGGATTTGTGGGGTGAGTGACGCTCTTAATATAGCACATGCATACCTATGCACGTTTATATGAGCGCACTCATACGCAAACATATGCAGCCGCCATCAATGGGCAGGCACGAGCACATAAACTCAACATATGTTCTTACACACACATTTCCCTAACATGCATGTACAGAGCACATGGATGCACACAGCGCGTGTCTGCAACATGTGTGAGGCTATAAGCTACTGTGAGTTCGTGAGCGCTTGGGATTGTGTTCGAAATAGAGAGAGTGAAAAAAAATTAAGTAAATAAAAATAGGCGAACTGGCTTTGATCCAATTCAGTCTGCCTGGTCTATCTCCGGCAAGTCTCCATCTTCTTTTTCTTCTGCTGACCTATGAGTCACCCAAACAACCCGAACTAGACCCGTGATTCCCAGTCTGGAGAATGTACCAGACTCCATGGGGTTCTTGGTTTTTATTTAGCTTTAGCTTTTAAAACTGAGACTGTAGGGATAGTTTACCTAAAAATGAACAGTTCTGTCATTATTGGCTTGTTTTCATGTTGTTTTAAACTTGTATGAGTTTATTCTGTGGAACACAAAAGGAGATATTTTGAAGAGTGTGCTAGTCGCTGTTTTCCATGCAATTACAATTAATGGGGGAACACAACAGCACAGTAAAAGTATTCAAAATAAGGTCTGTATGACATGTATGCTATATTTTAGCTCTCCTGAAGTCATTTGATTGCTTTATATGAGAAACAGAGAGAAATTCAATTTGTTATTCAATAAAAAATCATGTGCAAACTGTTTCTTAATTGGCTTCTATTCAGTGAATTGAATTAGTCTGATGTGTGAACAGACCAACTGCTTTATTTAAGACATCTGACTAATAAATATTTCTTCAACAAAAAAGGTTATAAAGATTTGGAACAAAATTAGATTCAGTAAATGATGACTACATTTAAAATGTATTAAATAATATTATTTCAGTATTATTTATATAGTATTATTAATATTTTGAATTGACTTTAATTTTATATATTTAATATATTTAAATTTTACTGTAACATTTTGCCATTTTATTAGGTTTATTTGTAGATTTCTTTTTTTGTTAAATTTTTTACTTTTTTATTTAAGAAAAAATAAACTAAATTTAAATTTTTTAAAAATTTTTTACTTTAAGTAACTCTAGTGCTTCAGCTTTCATTAAGTTGAAAAATGTTTCCAGCATTCAATATTTAACCAAACTGTATTTGTATAAAAAAAAAACAACAACACACAGACACACACACGTACACACAGCGTCAGGCAATTTATGACTATGGCATTCCACATGTCCATGTTATTGATTGTACCACAGTTGCTTTGCATCAATACAGACATCAGTCAGCTTGCTGATACACCCAGAATCTACATGACTCTCATTAAGTGAATCCCGACTTATGTATTCTCTCTCCACGCTGACACCGACACAAATCATTCACGTTTCCTTAGCAACCACACCACAGAATGGCACCAGCAAGGCCTATTTAACAGGTCCCAAGTAACCGCTAGAAATATGGCCCTGTGTTTGGATGCAGTGCAAAGAACTGAAAGGATGAACCCCGTAGAACGATACCATAATGCCAATGAGCACTTGTGTAGTCCAAGCAGATGTTTTAGTGTGCGTCCTTAATACTCAAGAACACACCGTGAATTTTAAGACATGGGATAGTTTCAGTTGAAGTCTGTGTTTGTTAGCTTTGAAGCCATCTATTTGCTTGCATACTTCTAAAAGTTAACAAAATAAGCTTTTAGCACATTTTTGCAATGCAAATTTACAATGTTGCTCTACCAGGAAAATGGGACATAAATATTGATGATCCTGCGCTACACAGATGTTGTCCAATCAGATGCATCGTAGAATATTTTTATCAGTCGTAACTTGTGAAGAGAAATAGCACAGACACTGGAAAAGGATAAATCTAGTGCACATTTGTTAAGTGCCTGTGATCAGGTGAAGCATCAAATGGAGTTTATTTTGAGTATTTGAGTCAAAACTGAAGTATTTAATCATGGCCCAAGTAGAAAGACATACCGCACTTATTCTATAGGATCTAATTGGACAAAATTATGTCTAGTTCATCAGCATTTTTGGTCCATTTGAAAAATGTATGTGAACTTACAGCTAATTTTGAGAGTAATTTAGCCACAAAAAAATTTTAACTTGTCAAGTTGGTAAACCATTTAAAAAAAACAAGAGCCGCTCTAGTAAAATAATTTAAAGCATTAATTTTACCCTAAAGTTTGGTTTGCTTGAGAAAGTATGGTATCATTGAGGTTGAGTGCTTTTTGAGGTCAACAAGCAGCTAGCAACAAGTCCCCGTGTCTTACCTTGAGAGCGCGATCTCTGCCTTCTGCTTCGCAATGTCGGCAGCCTTGTCTGCCGCCTCGACCGCCCTGTCCACTTTCTCGCGGATCTTGCTGGCACGTAATGGGATGAGATTCTTTCGTTTGCCACTGACCAGCACGTTCTGTTTGTATTTGCCTTCTTCTTTGGTGCCATCTGGAAAGGTGGTGCATCCGTAGCCATGCCTCTTGTTGCCCAACCACTCGCCCTGGTATTGCAGTCCGTCTGAACGCCGGCTCACCCCGCATCCTGTCCTCTTGTCGTTTTTCCATTCGCCGGCGTAACTCTCGGTGGTAGTGGCATCTACATCGTCCTCGCCCACTGGCAGCTCACCCTCCCCTTCGCCTAGGCTGATGGTTGAGTTGATGTCGGATGCGGCGGAGCTCACCGTACTCATTCCGGCTTCGCTGCGGAAGGAACTCTGCTTGCTCCGCTGGCTGGCTAATGAGCTCTTGGACTCGGATTTTCGCAGCTTGAGACCACTCAGGAGTGAGCGGCGGAACAGACCCTTCTTTTTGTTCTTCAATAGCTCTGCCTCACTGTGGGCCGTCAGAACGAAGCCTCCACGGGATACGGCCGGGCTGCCCACTGCTAGGACACCGCCACCCCCTACGCCAGCCACAGGCGCCCGATCGCCAGTCAGCAGAGCTGTGCCATTGCTGTGCTCGGAGCGCAGAGAGTTTATGGAGGTACGCAGAGGTGAGCGAATGACGGCCGCCATGCCGTACGGAACGCTCTGCCGTACGCCGTATCCATGCCGCATTCCGCCCACCCATTGGCCCTGGTATGTACCTGTGTGAAAAAACAGGAGATTAGAGACAACTTTAGACATGGACACTACGAATCAGCAATCAAGCTGTCTGTTGCAGGATTTTGCAGAATTGCAGCAGATGTGAAACCCAGGGTTCCCCTGCTGAGTCTGCTGCCCTCAGGTTTCTCCAGTTTGGAGAGCTGCCTCATGTTTTCAGCTTTGATAGTCTGTTGGCCTGTGACTATGCTGGAAAAAGCATTATACTGTATAAAGAAAACTGACTGAAAAGGCTGCTTTTTAGCTGCAGTGGTAAGAAGCATGAATTTTAGCCAGTCTTTTCTAGTGGTTTTCGGAGACTAGAAAAACCAGTTGCGAAAATTGTGTCAACCCTGTTGAACCCTGGGTTTCACATCCAGTCCTAAGTTAAATTGTAACTTAAATAGCTGCTGGCAATGGAAGATTTTGTGGACATGAGTCCATTTGTGGCACAGTTAGACTGAAAATAACTTTTGTGAACGTATTTGTGTGCTGACAAACAGGTGCTTTGAGTTTTGGACATTTTTCCTTGTGATTGAAAACCAAAGGACAGTCAAAACAACAATTTAGCTGCAGGCACTTAGTATTTTGAAAGGTTAATTGCCCTTTTACCTGCCTTGATACTATAAACTTAACCACCAGGGAGATCATACTGCAATTCACATCTCTGTAATATGTTTGTGCCTTTTGAGTAACTCAATACAGTTGGGAGAGGTTTGTAGTGCGTGTTACTCCAGGCACAAACAGTAATAATCCTCGTGTGCTCAATAAAATGCTTCTCTCATTGCTTTTCTGCCATGCAATGAGAGGGGTAACAACTTAATGAAAAAAAGAATGAAATGCTGTGGGACAGTGCTTAAAAAAATAATGTGGAAAAATTGCCTATATTGCGCTATAGTAAGCGCCTTGTATTTCGCTATAGCAAACTACGTTGAATTATGCAAATGTTGCATGTCACGTAACGTAAAATAAATTTTTTTTTGTGTCATTTTGATGAACTATCAAACTAGGTGCAAGATGCCCCTGAGACGCACCATTGTTACAGTTGTGACCATAATAATAGCGTCATCAGCATGACCAACCTCATCACTGACTAGGAAGTGCCATAATGGCAACAGAAGAAGAGTTTTTTGGCACCCATGACCTCCAAACCTGGCTCCATTACTTTTCTTATTGTGATTGAGCCTTAAGGCACCAAGTTTTCATCTTATCGATCCTAATGTCCATGAGGTATCACGATGCCCATCAATTTAGCCGCCAGCAGTGTTATTTATTGGTGAGTGTGCCAACAAAATAATGGAATGTTGCGTTCTGTAAAATTTTCTTTATGGCGCTGGCAGCCTGATCTTTCTGTCGGGAGTCTTGATGAATCACCATCTTGGAACTTTCATTAAGTGGCATGGGTAACCAATAACACTAAGGTTCTCGCAGGTGATCAAAACTGCACTGATGGGCCTTAATCTGAAAATGTTGTCAATGGAAAAAAGGAAAAGAGCATTTTAATCCTTACAGTTATTGTTTCATTATAGGACTGGTGCTTAATTAATCGCAACCAATGGCATATATCTATATCTGCTGAGAAAACCCCTCAAATGAAGATAATTTAAGATAATATAATTCAGTACAAAAATTGTTAACTGTCAATGCATTTTTTGTTTTTGTTTAAAAAACGGTCTTCAAAAAGCCATGGTTAAAGCACTTACAACCAAATCCAGTTACAAAATGTCACTCTCCATGGTGCTGAAATCTGGGATAACGCTCTCTCATATGCTCACCCAAAAATCATTTACTCACAAACCTGTATAAAATTGTTTCTTCATTAAACACAAAATATGTATTTTGACGATATCCTGGCTATGTAATGTAAGAGGATTTAACTGGAGTGTTTAGGTTACATAAAACGTTCTTCTTGTATTCCACAGAATCAACAAAATAGTGCAATTTTAGAACAATGTGAGGGTGACTAAACTGTCCCTTTAAGAGTTTGTGCTCACCTAGCATGGATATTTTATACCGGAAGGTGTATATTAACCATCCACTTGATCTGTCCTGTACTTTTTGGCGCTCTATGATATCACCTCTGATGTAACCATTATCCCTACATGCTGATGATTCATCCTGGCCAACATTCTAGAACATGCTGGCACTATAACTGTGGCAGCCACACACACAGCTCGCTGTGCTACTTCCGTTATCTCACCATCTCTCCCACCTCTTATTCGTTCTCACCCTCTTTTCTGTTCTCCCATCCCTTTTGTCTATACATTATCAGCCTTCTCATCCTGTTAGCTACATGCATACACATCCAGCCATATGAACGCCCCCATTCCCTCTGCCTGTATTGATCTCTGTGGGTTGGCATGTCAGCGAGGGCTGCTGGATGGCTCGATGGGGCTGGAGTTGTGCTTGGTGGATTTTCCCAGCCCCCCACTTCAATATACGTAGTTTCCTGGCTTACAAACAGCTCTGCCATCCATCTATCTATCTATCTATCTATCTATCTGTCTGTCTGTCTGTCTGTCTATCTATCTATCTATCTATCTATCTATCAATCAGAAAACAACCCCAAAAAAAGTTAATAAATCCAACATACTCTTAAGGCAGCTGTTTTATATTTCTGCAATTTGTATGAATTTGTGTGATCTAATTCACACTTTTCATATGATTAGTTTATGCCCCATTGAGAGTTGGGTTTACCCAAGGGTTGGGGTGAACCTTCATGCGAAACCATAATCACCAGCTCATAAAATAGTTATGTTTTCTGATGAGATGTGGTTGATAATCTCTTCAAGGATTTAATAATTTTATCAGAAGGAGGATACTTGCAGGCTGAGTGTGTGTATGAAAGCGAGATAGCAAGCACTGCAGTTGAAGTGAGAACAGGAAACTGACACACTGTCACAGGCCTGTACTGTTGTGATTCTGATGCTGCGTTCTGGCGGAGTGGCCGACAGTTGGCCAACATCTGGCTGATGCTTGCTTCATATTGTCGGGCAGCAGCTGCGTGCTGTGTGATATGTAGATCAAACACAGGCCTAAACTGATGGGATTAGCTTGGAAAATTCCCACACACACTGACACATAGAAAGAGAGGAGGCATCAGTTCACACCTCCCAAACATTCACAGTGTAGTTCTTTCGCACAAGCGCACACACTATCTTCCATTCATTATCTACTGCACACTTTTGCTCGCTTCAGCTTTAACCGTAACATTCCAGTTTAAAAGTCTAAAATAACACAAGTTTTGAGATAAGAGTTGCTAAATATCTTCACCATACCAACATTATTGTAATTCCTACAGGCCACAAATGAAAGAATCTATTTCCTGTATCTATTGCTATATCTCTACAGACATATTGTGTACCAAGCATTTTTTGTGGATAATCAGTAACATTAATGTCCTTAAAACAAAAGCAAATCTAATAGATAGTTCAATGGATTATAGACGAGAGAGAATTTTTGATTATGATGCATTGGCAGACCTTCCAGAATAAAGACTGTCTGACAGTGATGTAAAACTGCTGACGTCTGCAGTGCTCTGATTGATGGGCACAACGTTAGCACAGACACAAAACTAAGCATCCGACTCGGAGTCTGGCGGTCTGAGGACAAGATCTGCCCACAGGCTGAAATGGTTTTGTACATTACGTCTTCCCGTTTGAGGTATGTGGTGGGGGAACTTGTCCTTGATTAGCCTTTGAACTGTTCTGTGTTCCCCGAAGGCCTCGGGCAGAGTCCCAAATCACAGAAACTGAAAGATGCAATCTTCATTGTTTTGTAACAAGATGTGCAGGAAGAGCGCAGTATTGGTGACACTTTATATTAAATTATATTTATGGACACTGTAATGTACATTTAATTAATTACACAATTATATCACGTTGTGTTTACAAATGAAGCATTAAGTAAGCTTTGTTTGTAAGTATTCAGTTCTTACATACAGTATAAGCTCATAATTTACATATTCTTCTTCATTTGTTTATATTAAAAGATGTAAAAAAATGTGTACTTAGCTGCATTACTGATATTTATATTGGCAGCATATAAAAGTACAAATTTAGTGTTACTGTCATGCTAAAGAATTGATGTATAATTGTTTTTTTAAATATGTCATGTGTTTTAAATACAGTTATTCTTTTGTCTTATGAAATGTAAATATCTATTATACTTCATCAGCAGAAGAACTGAACAAAACGCTAACATTTTCATCATTAACTGATTTATACAGAGCAGTCAGGATACAAATCAGCATCTGATAGCAAAAAAGTGGACATTTATTAATTTCAGATTAAACAAACAGACACCTTTGACATTAAGAAAATAGGTTACTATCGGTCAAAACTAATTGCTAAACTGTCCCCCATGTATGATTTCCCAGTGATCTCAGGCAGGGGAACGAACGTGAGATCTCTTGTGGTAAAAACGTACGCAATCCGCAAGTCCTTTGATAATTCAGCAGGTAGCCATAGGAACATCTCATTAAAAGAGGCAGCTAAAGAGGTGTTATAAGTAAACAGCATGACAGGCAGGCCTAATGAAGAAAATTTGTTAGATAATCGTTGGAAACTCTTCTCTTGTATTACTATGATATCGTGGGAAAGCTCATCGCAGGGAGAAAGAGATAGAGGGAGAACAGTCACGACACCGGCGCGCTGCTGGCGCTCTCCGTGGTTCTGAAGATAAGAGTGGGTGTATAGCCTGCCTGTTTCGGTTGGGTTTTATATCCTCCGGAGACTCAGCAATTCATTTTTATTCACTGTAGTGGACACACTGTAAGTTGTTTGCTAATATCGCTAAGACCGTATTTATCACAGTTTGAAGTGTTTTAATATATATCGTAAAGATGACCTCTTAGTCTCTTCTTTCAAATTTAATATTATAATGATGCGATATAGCAAACAGCAGGGAAACGCAATCCTAAATGCAATTAATAAAGTGCAACTATACAAGATGAAAGGTGAAAATTACTCCCATATCATTTATTGTTGATGTTAAAGGCAGCGTGTCCGATGCAACTGTTCAGTATTTCATCTGGTACCCTTGCACATATGGCAAACCTTGTTTTTGTTTGTTTGCTGGGTCTCTTGAGGTTAAGATGTTGAAATATCCAACATAACTTGCATTCTTTCTGTGAAGTAGATGTCAGATCACTTGCTTTGTGAGTCTAACAACTCTTTGAAAAAACCAAGTGTGAATATCCAATATAGAGAACAGCCTCTCTCTGAGGACACAGACGTTAGTATTAATCAGAGGAACATCTAATTGAATCACCGCACAGCTGTGAAAATGCAATAGCAAAAAGAAAATGGTTGTGTTGGATCTGTCATTACGTTGCTGACTTAAGCGTATATGGCGTACATACAGACAGCAGTAGCCTTGTATGAGCATAGGATGTCTCACATGGGTCACATGGTTATGTGATTAGTGGTCCTGTATTGGCTTTCTATGAGTCCTGCATCCCACATGTCAAAACTAATTCGCTTGCGTTTCTGCCGGAGGCCTATGAGATGTATTGTGCAACGGCGCGGGGCACACAGAACGGAAACGGTTAATGCGGAAAGATCAAAGACGCGGAAACATCACAGGACAGATTTAATCACGCGCCTTCCCCCGGGTTGAATGTATAATCGTTTCTTTAACAATGCACACAGTTCTGTTTCGGGATTGAATAATTCTTGTTTTTGCCTTTTTCATGTGTCGTGATCAGGTCTGTCTAGAGAAATGTGAAAGCATTGTGGCTCACTTGGCCTAAATATCTCACATACAATGCTAATTAGAATTTGTGCCAGGAAAAGGCAGACTCCCGCAAAGCAGGCAGAAAGTCTCTTCTATGAATTATTAATCTCTTGTCTTTTTTACCAAGTCAGCAATTGCACCTCAGAGTAATTGTTGCGTGCGTGTGATTGCGGGCCAGACTCTCGCAGAGTACACATCTGTCTGCCACGCTTAAATCCAGGACAGTGCACTTCTTAGAATGAAACAAGTGTTTGTGTCCATAGATGGACTAAAGAGATGATCTCTTATCCATAACCTACTGTAAGATAAACCATCCTTTGGGCATTCATCATAGCTTTGGAAATAACAAGCTCTTCACGTGGCAGGCTTAGAGGCGACTCTTCCCTGATTCAAACCACATACGTTTATCGCATTGTCAGTTTTACATAAACAATGCCATAAAAATGTTGTTTATTTAGGCGATGAATTATGTATATAGGGCAATGGTATTTGCGACAATGCCCCACAATATAAAATAAAGCCACACTTCAAACTAAATCTCCCTGTAAGCCTACATAGACTAGCAGGCTGTTATCCGTTTAAGGGGATTTCAGTTTGACTTTTTTTTCAATGCTATTTAGGTGATGTCTGTGAAAAGTGTAATAGTCCCCGTTTTAGAATTATAAACAACATAAAGTCATCCTGAACGTATCTGAACCACACAACTATAAAAGATTGTTTCTTTTTGCTCGCAAGCCAGATGTAGGTAGTTCGATTTGCTTTTGAGCAAGCGGAATGCCACTTTTCGGAAGCCAAATTGATCAGCATTTGAGTTTTAGTCATGCAAGAGTGCTGGGAATTGCTGTATATGAGCCACATAGTGGACGTGATGACACTGCTGGCCTGGAGCAACGCAGAGTTTCACATTGATGTATGTAAGTACTTTACTCCCTGACTTCTGAATAATCATTAGGGTTACGTCAGAAACTGAAATCAGAGCAGCTGTAAAAGCAAAAATCGGCCATATCCTGTACAATGCCGTTCTCTGTAGAGAAGCAATCTCTAAAGAGCTGACTGAGGGGTAAAACATGACAAGACATGCTATTGAATCAAACATTAATGCGTGTGATGTAATGTTAATAGTTTTGAAATATCGCATTAAATGATGTATTCGCAGAAAGCCTAGAAATGTCAGTTTATATTTATAACAAAGGTGTTTATGATATTGCATACTTTGAGCATCTATCGTGTAGAAGCCAGCGGAAACTAACTTGCCCTCTTCAAGCCTGTCCTCTTTAGTGTGATGGGGGAATTCGGGTCATAATGTGAACAGATGCTTTAGTGTGTGGCAGCTGTGGTGTACTGAGAGCTGATAATGCTACTGTAACCTCTTTGTGGCCCTATTAACCTCCTCCTGTATTGTCTCTTCCTACTCTGGCTCATTTTCATTCTTTTTTTTTTCTTGTCAATCTCTGTCTTCTCTTACTGCTTACTGTGGTCGTGATTAAGTGGCCCAGATTAGTACCAAAGTAAGTAAACACCATTAGCGAGTCAGCCAGCCAATCAGAGTGGCAAGCACTGAGTCTCCAGTGACACGCTGACCTGCTGCCAGAGTCTGTGTGCGTTTCCACAGCAACTTGCTGTAAAAGACACACAGGCAACACTTCCATAATGCAGGGAGATTGAGAGAATGAAACAAAGAGAGAGAGAGGGGTTATGCTGCTCCAAAAATAGGTACACTGTTGATGAGTACAATCCTCATTCACCAGAACTGATACTTTCTACAGCATAAAAACGGGTGCTGATTTTACTTTTCACACTCACTGAAACAGGATCTTTAGGGAGTGTGAAGACGCATACTTTGGTATGTTTCTTTACATCTATACATTCAGCTGCCTTTAGAATTATGAGACCTAAATCAAGATATGAGTAGATCATAGCCACAAGAGTCCCTATACACACTCCTACTCTACCTATTTAATTAAAGGGACAGTTCAGCTTAAACATACTTATTTTACTCATTCTCATGCCATTTCAAACCTGGTTGACTTTCTTATGTGCTACAGAAAAGAATGTTATGAAAAAATGTTTCAGTCCATTTGGTCCATACAATGAATGCCAATGTGGTCCAGTATTGCTTTGGTCCCCATTGACTTTCTACTGCAGGTTTCTAATTAAAGGAGGGAGAATAAATGGATAGAATGAAAGTTTTTAGATGAAATATCCCTGTAATAGTTGTGGTTCCAATGTTACATTCCTATCATCATGCATTTATGGCACCTTTACTAGTAGGGGTGATTTAATGGGAGATTTAAGTTACAAAAAGGAACAGAGGTGAGGCTTCAGCTCAGGTGACTTTGGACAAGTATGCATATGCGTATCCTGGAAGTATGCATTCCAGGTTAGTTGCACAGGTGTTTTGTTAAGTTATGCTACCGGGGTAGTTAAAGTAAACACGCTTCATGATTAAATTTTACCTTCATTGACAGTGATCGCTGTCAGTTATCTGGCCTTTGTATCATCTTGCCAGGGTCAAGTTATCTGCCAAGAGTTCTTGACTTTTGTTTTGTTCTATCTCCAAGACAGTACACCGGAAACCTTGTTACAGCCCAAATAGGGATTCCAGGGATTTTAGGTTAACTGGTATCTGTCACTCTTGCCTTAATTTGAGCCTCCAAATTTATCTCCTCAGCAGCTTGTGGAGGACGAAGGAAATGGCTTGTCTAAATGATGAGGAGTAGAGGTGAATGGAAGTGATGAATGGTGCCGAAACGTAAATCACATTGTATTCTAAAAATCTCTGTGCTGTAAGAGTGTGTTTGTGTTTGCCATTAAAGCGCCGTTTTCCATTTAATTATCTTCATTCCAAACCTGTTTGACTTTCTTTCTTCTGTAGAACACACAAGTAAATAGTTTGAAGAACACTGGGGTCCAATCTTAAGGTGTTTCACAGAAGAAAGACAAGAGGGTGGGTAAAAAATGACAATATTTTCAGTTTAGAGTGAACCCTTTAAGTGTCTTATTGCAGAAATGTCAGGAATTTGTGGTGTCTTTTTACAAACTGTAACTCATTGCAAAAGACTCTTACCTCCATCAGAGTAAGTCTCCGTTCCATATCCATCCTGTAGGCCATTGTTCCATGTTCCCTCGTATTTGCCACTGGTTCCTGTGCTTTCCCGCACACCATAGCGTCCCTTAAATCCATGTGTCCACTCACCTTTATAAACCCACTTGCCCTTGTTTTCAACTCCAATTCCATGGCGCTTACCTTGCGCCCATGTCCCCTGATAGGTGTTCCCACTGGGCCAGGTATAGATGCCCACCACCTCAAAGCCGTGGCTCCAGGAGCCTGCGTACTCGCCTTGGCCCTTGGGTCCTGTACAGATGCCATGGCCATGGGCCTTTCCCTCTTCCCACCCTCCACAGTATGATCCCCCATCATCAAAGTTGAACCTGCCCCCAGTGGACATGCATGAAATAGGTTTTGGCAAATACCCCAAATCTCAAAAAGAAAAGAAAAAGAAAAGAAAGTAAGACCCAAACAAAATCAGACTTGAAAATGGGGCCGGGGTGTCGGAGGAACGCTGGGGAAGGAAAAGGACCCGTATACACTCCCTTTAGTTGCCTTAAAAAACAATGCAAAAAGTTAAAAGAAAAAAGAGAAGCCCTCCCGGGCAGTAGTCCCCTCCTGTCAAACTAGGCAGGAGCAGCTTGAGCCCTCTCAGACCATCCTCCTCCAAGAGTGGAGCTTTTTATTCACAAGTTGCTTGCTTTCCTGCAGTTGCTTCTTAGTGATGAAAGTGGGCCCACGCCAGCCATGCGCCTTGTTCTGTCATTACCAACGCAGCAACAATTCTTTCGGTTCTGGTGCTCTGGCCCCCTCCTCGTTCCTGCCTCCACAGAGGCCCCCTGTGCCAGCACACACCTACCCTCACTCCCGCTCACCCTCTCTGGGGCTTTGAGCTGTTTCACTTCCCCTCCCAGTCGCTGAGACCACCAGGCTCCACCTAGAAACCTGTGAGTCTTCAGAGTGACGGTCGATGGATGAAGCAGGCAGGTAGCATTTACAGTCGCATCCTTTCTGCCAGGAGCTCACCTACTGTTGTACCAAATCCACCCGACATAGTGATGCCACACAGGGAGAAAAAAGAGCGATGGATTCTGCAAGCTTCGGTCTCCGTCAGCTAGCAGCAATGCAGTCTCTATCCACACACAATCGCATGCATATATATATACGCACACTCTCGCCAGCACAGAGCGCGCAGCTTGATCGCAAACAAACTGATGTGATTAATTCCTTATCTGGGCACTGTTTTGTCACTGTCTCTGCTTTCCTCTCAGCTCTCTTTTCAGGTCTGTATAAAAATCCTGTGCTCCGTTTCTCGTGCAGGTGGGAAAACCAGATTCATTGCTCCCGATTTACCTTCCCCTGTTCCTTCTTGACTCAATCACGTTGTTGGAATGATTTTCGTGTGACGCTGGTTGTCTTTTTCTCCGTCGTCATCTTATTCCCCCATATGCTTGGATGTCTCTCTCTCTCTTACACTGGTGTCTCTCAAATCTGCTCATTAGAGGCGGACTGTTCCAACGCAGCCAACTCCCCCTCCCCCTTTCACATGCTCTCTCTCCCTTGCTCTCCCTTCCTTTAAAGAGACATGCACTGTGTTAATACTTACCGCTCTCTCTCTCTCTCTATCCACCTCAGGGAGCAAAGATTGCTTTTCCTAATTGCCCGGCTTAGTCCTCCCCCAACCCTCCCGCTAAATCTCCATTGCTCTGCCCTCATAGAATAATTAGAGCATTTGTCAGTTAATGACATGGCTTGAGATGGTGCATTAAATCTCTTTGTTGCAGGTGAGATAATATAAAATCTGCTCTGTTGACCTAGACACCTAGACATCATCCTTACTGTTCTGCACTGGATGAAATGATATATGTAAGGCACAAAGAGCATCTTTTATTGTTTTGACTCATAGGATTCATGGCCAAAGTATGGTATAATTGAATACATTTCACTTCATACAAGCCTGTAACTTTTTGCTGAGAACATCATGCTATTCTTCATGCCTTGGTTTATAATGCCTTGTTCAGTCTTTGTCCTTCCTTCTCAAACAGTAGTATCTGGTAATAAAGAAAGAGCTTTAGGATGCAAGAGGATTCAAGAAGACTTTAAAATACAGTAGGCTATATACATATATATATATATATATATATATACACGGCTCAAAAATAAAGGGGACACTAAAATCTGAACACATCCTAGATCTGAATGAAACATTCTTTTTAAATACTTAGTTCTTTACATAGTTAAATGTGCTGACATCAAAATCACACAAATCAAATTTATGAACCCATAGAGGTCTGGATTCGGAGTCAAACTCAAAATTGAAGTGGAAAAACACCTAAAAAACACAAAGCTGATCCAACTTTGATGTTATGTCATTGTGGCCTCCATGTGCCTGTATGACCTCCCTACAATGCCTGGGCATGCTCCTGATGAGGTGGCAGATGGTCTCCTGAGGGATTTACTCCCAGACCAGGACTAAAGCCTCCTACGGCCTCCTCCACGTCTCCTGATGTACTGGCCTGTCTCCTGGTAGCGCCTCCATGTGCTGACAGACACAGCAAACCTTCTTGCCACAGCTTGCATTGATGTGCCATCCTGGATGAGCTGCACTACCTGAGCCACTTGTGTGGGTTGTAGTCTACATCTCATGCTACCACTAGAGTGAAAGCACCGCCAGCATTCAAAAGTGACCAAAACATCAGCCAGAAAGCATAAGAACTGAGAAGTGGTCTGTGGTCACCATCTGCAGAATCACTCCTTTATTGGGGTGTCTTGCTAATTGCCTATAATTTCCACCAGTTGTCCATTCCATTTGCACAACATCATGTGGAATTGATTGTCAATCAGTGCTGCTTCCTAAGTGAACAGTTTGATTTCAAAGAAAGCCTTGGAGTTACATTGTCTTGTTTAAGTGTTCCCTTTATTTTTTGAGCAGTGTATATACTGTAGTGCTGTTAAATGATTAATTGTGATTGAGCACATCCAATAAAAACGTTTTTGTTTATATCATGCGTGTGTACTGTGTATATTATGTTTATATATTAAATGTATTTGTATATAATATAAGTCATATGAATAAATCCATGTAAATATTTTCTAAATATAAATTGTATGTGTGTGTGTTTATACATAAATAATACATTTACACACAAAAACTTTTATTTTGGATATGATTAATCACGAGAATTTTTTGACAGCACTCAATATTTGTTGTATTCATTCCTTTTAGTTTTGACTTGCAATTGTGTGTTACAGTCTGTAAAGACGAGGAGAGATATTTATCCTCTCAATTACTGGAGATCAGCTTTGACGAAGCTGGGTAAAAATACTCTGACATGCTGCTTTGGCTCAGCAGGTAGTGAGAACCCATCGTTCATGCAGTAAACAGGTCACCTACAGTTTGACTCCAAGTAATTTCATGTGATTCATGTACAGTTCATGTATATTACATGCTCAGTCAAACTTGTGTTTGATTGAGCAATGTCACCGTATGGCATTTGGTGGTTTAGCTTATCAGGCTACTTAAGTTATAGCCTGCTGTTGGCTTGATTAGCATTAGACAAGGGTGGGGAGATTTTGTAAAGTGGGTTCAGCAGACAGAGTGTAGAAACGTATATGTGTAAAAGAGAGATATAGCACAGGAAGTGCATGAGGCACAAGAATTATCATTTCAGAATGTACTTACTGACCCTCACAATTCCTTTAACAATCAGGGCAAACAATATCAATAATATAGCAACTTAAACCATTAAAATAACAACATGAATTAGAATTCATTATATTTATTTGTATAGGCTTTATCCTGTTCTAATAGCTCCACAAAATTGTTAAATGCCGCATATGACATTTTGAAAATGTAATTGTGTGGTTTCCACTGTACCATGTGGAATTTGATGCAGACGAACTATGGCTGTGGCGGGTTCAGGCCCGAGGAGCCTTACCATGAGTTTAAGTCTAGAGACGCACAATCACTCAGACTTGTTAGCTAAACAGGCCGTGATGACTCACGCACCCCTGCAGCACAACTGAAAGAATCAAGGCTGTTATTGAAAATTTGGAGAGTTATTAAATTAGCTTTTCTTAACTGTTTTACCACAGGGCAGCAATAGCAGAAAAAGGGACACTTGTAAACTCAGGTTTTTTGGTTTCTATTAAAAATGAACATGTTAAACCAACTCAAACACTTGAGTACATAGGGCTCTGTGAAAGTGGTTCTACACATGTATCATTCAAACATCTTTGGCAGCCCACTCACTAGCAAACTCATAGAAAAGAAACACTCAGAAAGCTTGTCTCTTTACTTTTCTTGCTGAATACGGTAATTATCATATTAAGCATACACCAGTATTTTTTTGTTATGGTTAGCTTGACCTTGTAGTTTTGCATTCTAATGAATTTCAAAGCTTTAAATCTGAACACCCACCACTTTTGCTTGAGCATCAAAATTATTTATAAATTTCAGTCACTAATCACAGTGAGAGCCAGTTGCTCCCTCTAGTGATTATTTATAGTCAGTAACAGTTTCACTGGCCAGCACTGTACATTTATTAGGTTTTACTTAACTCATCTGACAATAGGGTCTTTTCATATTTTCTGTAAGTGGTTCTTATGTCGTTTTCATGAACTAAAGATAAATAGCTTTTGTGTTTCATGTTATAATCTGTTAGTGTATTTACTATTCATTTTTTCATATTGTAAATAGGCTACATACAAATTAACATTGATGTTAATTAAAAAAAAACATTAAATGTAAAGTAATCATTAGAAATGAACATGCACCTAGCTTAATACTAAATGCTGTTAAAGTATTGTTCGGTTGGTTTAGAACACCTCATGCACAAGAACAAAAACGCTGGGAAATCTGTAATCCATTGAAAACTATAAAACGCATCTAATGGTTTGTTAGGGATTAATGTAATTAATGTTTAATTTGTAAACGATTTAGGTAATGTTTTTTTTCAGACAAATATGACAAAGAGGAAAGTATTTTAGAAAATTGTATTTCTTTAGATTGGGTGAGAATATTTAGAAGACTTGTCCTGATTGAGCCCTAGGACACTTGGCGCCATCTTCGGGAAAGTTGACGTAATAAAATGGCAAAACCAGAGGTTTCCAATATTTGCCTAAGCTGTGGCCAAAAGCATACTTCAAAAAGAGGGTTTCCTGTACTACCACCAGAGGGAAAAATCTTATTATTTTATAATATGTAAATACATTTACCTCATGTTTAAAATTTAATTTAAATCATACAATATTTTACAGTCCTCATTTATATATGACTGCGGGAGCTTGAGAGAGTCACAAGAATGTCGTTTTGACCAATCACGGCGCGGAATATAATTACTGACAAGCTGTTCATCCAATAAAATTCAACCGTGGGCGGGGTCTGCGTGAAGTTCGGGATAGTGAACTACACTCAGTTTGACTTACTCGACTTCACGACAGCATAGTGATAGGTAACAAAACCGTTGATTAATTCCCTCGCGTGAATGCAAATAAAGCAGCGGATCAAGTGTCACGTTTTGTAAAAAGCATAAAAAACGTTACTTCTGCGTCCGACGAAGAAATACACGATTATATGACGTCCATTCGACCAGTCAAACTGTTAAAATTGGGGAGTTCTCCACTCAAAATGTTTATTGCCCGACGACGTTTCCTTTGCGCGTGTACGGCAATTGCGATAGTTTCAACTGGACAAATCGGTCTAATGGATACTAGAAGATCTGAAAGAAATGTTCTTGTTTTATAATGTGTCCTGGAGTCTATTGAATAACTGGCTGACGTGGGAATCACGCAGGGGGGCTGGCCGAAAAAGGAGAGACACAGGCGGGCAGAGGGGCTGCGCCGCCGCGCGTCTGGGATTACAGTAAACACAGTTTGTTTCTTCAATATCCTAATAGGCTTTGACGAGATAATGCAATCGCAGGCATATAAAACGCGAAGGAAACTATGTAGTATGTGTTCTTTTAGGGGTTCTGAGACGCGCAGACTGTCCACTGCCTATAAGTGCATGGATGTTTACGTCAGTGAATGATTTGGAAGTTTGTAAAGTTTATAAAGGCCGTCAATCACTGCTGTATGAACTTCATTTTTAATATCTGATGCATGTTATGAGTGCTGTCTAAGATGGTTGAGAACAGATGCTTTGTTCAGAGAGAGGAGGTTTACCGCTGGTTCTCCGCGTTGAGTTCTGCGCAGAGGGCTGAGTTTCTCTGCGGCCTTTTGGACCTCTGCGTTCCCATTGAGCTGCGCTTCTTCGGCTCATGTTTGGAAGACCTTGCGCGAAAAGACTACCACTCACTGAGGGATGCTGAAATCAAAGCCAACAACCCAGCTGACCTTGCTAACCTGACCAACATCACGGATGAGGTCGTGAGGAGCAAGCTGCTAGTCTCTCTCGCGCTCCTCAGCTCGGACAACCGGGTAGCGGCTGGAGTTTTGTTTCGGACCCTCACTCACATAGACACCATCATTAATAACTACGGACTTCAGCTTAATGATGGCCAGACAGGAGAGCAGTTTTTGCTCCTCTTCACCATGGCTTCAAACCACCCTGCCTTTAGTTTTCATCAAAAGCAGCTGCTGAGGCAAGAGTTGACGCAGATCCAGGAGATCCTTCAGGTGACAGTTGGTGAGGCGCCGTCGACGTCACACGGGGGCGGGGCAAGCGCTGCTGCGCTCCCAGACGTGAGCTCGACCCCGACCTTCTCTTCCTACATCACAACATCCACCTTCAACTCCTGTCAGGGCGGATGTCCATGCTGCAAGGTGAGAAGTATTAATGTCGAATCAAAATAATCAGAACTGCATCTTCTGGTGAAAATCTTAGACCTAGAAATATTAGTCTTCTCCATTTATTCCACTTATGCCCCTAATGTTAGTCTTCTCTTTTGAGTGTAACGTCCACATGGCAAGCCCAATCAACAATGGAAGCATAGAATTAATTTATTGTGCTCCATTGCTACTTTTTCAACATCTGTTACCTTTGGATATACTGTACAATACAGAAAAAAAGATCTGCCACTACCTCTGTTTCTTCAGCTCTTCGAAGTGGTTGGTTCTCTAGCTATCGTAGAACTTTGTCTAATATTCTTGAAAGTTCTCACCAAGATAGACAAACATTCTTGCAGTAGCGATCAGTAAATTGAGTTATCTGCTCTTTAGGAACGTTCTCAAAACTTTAAGCTACGAGAATAGTTTTAATGCATACAGAAAACAAAAATAGCATAATTTAAGTTAAATCTTTGCACCATTTTGGAGAGTACCTAAGACCGTAATCAATGCAATCAGCATACTCTCCAAATTGGCGGAAGACCGTAACTCTTAGTTGTTGAATAAAGTCCTTATTTTTGTTTTTCTTTGGACATAAAAAGCATTCTCATAGCTTTGCAAAATTGAGGCTGAGCCACTGATGTCACATAGACTGTAATGACAGAATTGTAATTTTGGAGGGAACCAACTCTGTAAAGGTGCAATAGGTTATTTGTAGTAATGTTGTCTCTGGTAATCTGGTCTATAAGCGTTGAGGGGGCGTGACGTTGGACGGCAATTGTCAGATGGGTGGAGAGAGAAGGGAGCAGGACCAGCAAAGGGTGGGTTTCAAATAGTTGGACTGTATTTCAGCACACTAACCATGAGGCTATATTGGCGCCAACTTGGACAGACACTTTTATCCCAAGCAGCATGAACTGTCCCCTCAGTGCAACCTGGGGTTAAGTGTCTCAGTTCAGCAATGCTAATGGTTCATAGATTACCCCTTTTGGATGTTGAACCCTCAACCTTTTGCTTACTAGCCTCAATCTGTAAGCACTAGGCCATAGACCCCAAGATACACAGATCAGACCTGATTTATTCAACAGTATCTATGGGGAGCACCAGGAGCAACAATAATAAACCGGGGTCATCTGGCACAGACAAGCAATTCAGCCGTGAGAAGTCGCACTACTCACAACCAAGGAGTGTTTACTATCTTTTTGAATCCGTTCCATGCTCCCCTGGGGGTTCAGGAGTGATCTCAACAAATCAGTGCCTTTACTGTGACATAAGACTAGCACTTGTTTAAACCCAATGTGTAATGTAATATTGCAAATGTGTAATTATGTTGTAACTCAAAAATGTCAGATTGGTGAGTCAACAAATATGCTTTCAAAAAACAGTGACAGAAGCAGCAAGACATTTGTTCTTACAATAACAAAACCCTTTCATTATAGAATCTGATATTATGCAGTAGTTCTAGAATAAATTGATTATTTGTGCTGACATGATGCACACACAGCTCTGAAGAGTATTGCATTGCACAGCTGCTATGCAATATCTATTTATTTACTCTTAGCTGGTGTCATTCAATCCACTCCACAAAACTAGTATGTATGATATTTTCTTGCAATGATATTTGTCTTCTTGCTCGTGACATGTCTATGCAGGAATTATGAATGGCACAGCAGCTTCTGCGAAACTGAGATACTGCCGCAAAGAATGAAACAATGCCAGTTTTCTTAGTAATTTGTATAGGGTTGGGTCGATAGACGATGCCATCGTCCATCGCCAATGGCATCGCGATCCTCCGCCCCGCCGCAGCAGCAGGAACCAGCTCACGAAAAACACAGTTAATCTATGGCGGTAAATCCATGGCATTAATAAGCGAGCGCACAACTGATGCTGGCGAGCGCGGTAAATCATTTCCGTGAGAGCAAAACAGATGTACAGGCGAAGAAACGGGGCCCGCAAGACCATTTCTAACCCTCGTGCTCGCTTGGTATGTCATCTGCGTGCTATAATCTCTAGGCCTGTAACGATACACAATATGAAACCGAAATCGCGACACTCAGATCCACGACCCTGTGTCGCGGTGTGATAAGGGAGCATCGCGACACACCCCGTGACTACCTTGAATTGCGTGCAGATGACATTTCATGCGCGCATCAGTGGTGCGCTCGCGTATTATTGGCATAGATTTGCCACCATAGATATGCGACCATTTTCGGTTGTCGATGACAAGGGGTTCAAGTATTTACTCAGTGTGCTCGAGCCCCGTTATCTATTACCAAGCCGGGCACAAATTGTTTTAAAAAAAAATTTTTTCTTCCACGAACCGAATCGTGGGTCAAAAATCGTGATACGAACCGAATCATGGGTTTGGTGTATCGTTACAGCCCTAATCATCTCTCATCTGCTCGCGCAAACACTGTTGTTTTTGTCAGTCGTGGGGCGGGGCTTGCTGTTTTAGTTACAACTACCCCCCCCAACCGGTGATGCCATCGTCCATCGTGATGTTTCACATTAGACATCGTACGATGCCAAATTGGTCGACATCGCCCAACCCTAAATTTGTATTGATGTTTTGAATAGACAAAATGCAAAATAAGCTCTTTTTCAATTTGGGTATGGAACCTGATTGGAAACCCAAAAGATCTAGTCCAAATACTGGTCAAATTAGGAATAATCATGTGTTTTGAAAACTTGGTATGCTCACTGTCTGTGATTATTTGATTAAAAGTACAATAAAAATTAAAAAAAGTAAAGTATTAATATAAAACTGTAATATTATGAAATATTATTACAATTCATAAGCACTGTTTTGTATTTGAATATATATTTTTTTGGAATGCCAGCAATGAATTGTCAGCAGCCATTGGTCTTTAGTGTCACACAATCCTTTAGAAATTAGTTAGTGTATGCATTTTTTTTATTTTTGGTAACCATGATTTAGCAATTAGAGGGATTTGAGGTTACCTGATATCAATTTCTGTAATTACTAACATAAAGGATTGTTGTTCAGTCAAAACATAAAGTGCAATCCAAGCACAAATCTTTGTCTGAGCGCAATCCAAAACACAGTTATGCCAAAATGCAAGTTGATGAAATGCGATAAAGCACTTCACGATGTTGAATCTTTTATTGCGGATACTTTGTGTTGTCAGACGTAAACCTCCATTGAACTCTGTGGTGTTATCTGTACAGACATGGGTTCATAACATACACACATGCTGCCGAAACGTGTGCTTGAGCGGGTGTAGTGGGAAAGTACCCTGTGAAGGCAGAGAAGGCGGTTCTATTTAGTGATTTGTTGGTTTTGGCTTTCACGAACTGAAGCTCAGCACATTTCTCCATGCTTAAATCAGCCCTCTGTGTAACTCTCCTGTGATTCATCAGGAAGCTCCGACAGCCCGCTTGTTCAAGAGGCCTTTACACTAGCCTAAACATCAACAAAAACACATGCTATTTTGTCTCAAGCATTTTTTTTTTGTGATGCATTGATTGTAATCGTCAACAATAGTTTGAATTAAATTTCAGATGGCGCTGATTAAAAATTCAGCACTTTCCACTTTTAAAGCAGAGTGCTAAATTTACTGTAAAGTTTGACAGGAGTAAAAATGAAGCAGTGAGGGGTAGAAGTAAAGTGTTAAATCAACTGTACCGTAGTTTAACGGGATACTTCATCCCAAAATTTAAATTCTGTCCTCATTTAGTCTTCCTGAAGTTGCATGAGTTTCTTTCTTCTTTTGAAGGCACACACGCAAAAAAACTATATATATATATTCTGAAAAATGTTGGTAACCAAAAATCTGAGTGACTATTTTTGGAAATCCATGTCTACCATAAGGCTTTTAAAAACACATATATATATATATATGTTTTTTTAAACTAGCTAATTATGTTCATAAATTGTTAAAGATCCAGCCATTTCCTGATGGATATAATCAAGTCCTTTCCTGCATATTTCCACTATGACTGTTGTATTTTGCCCTAAATTATAGTACTGTGTATCAGATTGTGAATGTAAAACGAAGGTCTTATCGTACTGACATTTGAACCAAAAAACCGCCATTCACTTTTCTTTGTCTGTTAAGAATGGATTTACCCAGCTGTACTTTTCCGAGGACTTATTTCCTTTGTGTTATGAGACACACTTTAGCTGAGTCTTCAACAGAAGGGCATGTTTTTCAAAGAGAGGAGGAGAGGAACAGAGAGTTGGCAGCGTGGGATGTGGATGTGGCAGCGGTGGACTGTACGGCAGTCCTAATTGGTTTCAGAGCTGACTTTTACTAGCTGCTGTGCTTAGCATATGTGGTACCGGCCTTTTTTCCTTCTACTTTGCTTTAGCAAGCTGGAAGATGTATGCTCAGAGCAAAAAGGAGGAAAAGCTGAAGTATTTAACTATTGAGTCAGAATGTGTTTATTTGGTTTGTAATCTGATTATTTGACAATTCACCGCAAAAAAAAAAGCATACGTTAAACGTATTCGCATTTATATGTTGTTTAATTCTTAGATGTGCTACTCTAAAGTGATGAAAAATGACAAACTGTAAGACACATATGCACCGAGTTGACCAGGATGACTAATTATAGAACAGTCATCTATTACCAGGAAGTTTATGACTCATTTTTAATGCAATTCTGAGACAGTTGTTTTGTTTTATTGAGTTTCAAGATGTTAACCAAACACAGTAACAAAACTGTTTAGTGATTAACAGAGTTCATGTTCTTAGCCCAAGCGTTTTTTATGATTCATAATTGTGATTTTTTTATGATTCGTAATTGCGAATTAACATGTGACACATTTTGCAGTTGTGATTCAGTTTATCTTAATTGCTCATTTGTATCTCAGTGATTTTACATCTTGTAATTACAATTTTATTTGTTTATGCATTTATTATTTTTTAGAAGAATAAAGGCCTGTTTACGCTGAGGATGCCAGCTATAAAGATAATGATAAAAATAATGATAGATATAGTTCTAAACATCACTCTCAATATTAAAAAATATATATATAATGATATAGGCACAGAGAAAAAATATTGTTTAAATAATTTACAAACATTGACAGCCAATCAGAATCAAGCCTGCTGTAACAAGCAAGTGTGCACTTATAATAAACAGATGATTTTTTCCATTGGTGTGGACGCTAATATAGTTATCTTTACAGTTATCGTCCTTGGTATGAATGGGCCTTTAACCAATACTAAATCAATATGCATTTGAACTAAAAAAAAAAAAAAAGCAGGCTGATGTGCTGTCAGGTTAAACTAAATAAGACTTTACTGTCCAAGTGTGACAACTGTGGCTAGATATCCTTGTCCACATTCAGTTCTGACCTGTGTTTGACCTTTGACCTTTTTTTTTTTTTCAGAACGTGCAACGTGAGGTCACAGGAGGTCAGACGGATGAAGGCTCGGGTCCTGAGGTCATGGTGCCAAGTCCATCTCTCTTGTGCCAGGAAATGCCACTCAAAGTGCACGTAGGAAAACCCAGCAAAGGTGAGTAACTTTGGATCCACAAACACACTTTGTGATGTTATTTGTAAAACATGGTCAGTCATCCAAAAGTCTTAATGCTAGAACTTGAAAAAAAGAAAAGAAAAGAAAAAAAAGGCACATTTTAATACAGAAGCTGGAACCAGAATGCATACGCTGAAATCTTTTAAACTGAATTTTCATTCATATGAGACAGCTGGTGGAGGATATTGCCTCCCCTCTCCTCAGGTCTGTTCCAACGGAGGTGGATAAATTAATCAGAATGACCGTTAGCTTGCAGAGAGACATTAGTTTTAGGTGGTAATCCAGTATCTGTTGGAATTTGACCGTTTTTCAGTCGTCTTTTGCAAACACTTGATTTCTATAAGAAGTAGGAAACGATGGTGTTTGAGACTCACAGTATGTTATGTCCATGTACTGAACTGTTATTGTTAAATCATGTCAAGGTAAATTCAGTTTTCCATTCTATGGCACCTTTAAATACTTTGTCATTTTGCTATGTGCTTTTATAATTGTTTTAGTTTATTATAATATGTTTTACATTTTTTTGTCATTTTGAATATATTTAATTTATTTAAGTGCAATATTTGTAATTTTTAAATGTTTAAAGGATTATTATTACATCTTTATTTAAATTACTGAAAATTAGTTAAAAATAAGATACTGTATAGCATGCACAGTATGGACAACATAACACTTTTATTTTTATGTTTTCAAATTTCATTTAAATTTGTAAAAATTTTGCCATGTATGTTTGTCATTCTTTGTTTTATATATTTATTTCTATACAGCCTTCTCTATTTGTTTTTGAATTTATTTTAGTGCAGTATTTCTAATTTTCTGTTTATTATAATTTTTTCCCCAGTTTTATTTTAAATGACTGCAAATTATTTATAATACTTACTATATTTGTATATTTAGCCAACAATAACATATGGCATATACACTATTTCAGTGTTTGGCATATAAAATTACAGAATGTGGGAAGATGAGAGGGTGAAAAGCGCATGAAATATGACATTTTGTGGCCTGCAAACATTTTCAATGCAACAAAAACAGTGTTGTTGGAAAGTTTAGACAAAATGGTTTGGAGCCAAATTCTTTCATCTAAAACAAAGCCCCATTCATTTTAAAACCATAAACCAAGGTATAAAGCATCAGTCATACTTTCTAAATGTGTTGTCCTTAACGTATTTACGGTTTTCCTACGAAAGAAAATTTACATACTTTATCTTGTTATTTTCCATAATCACATAATTAGATGGGTGAGGCTTTTGGCAGATATCAAGCGTGGGATTTTGTTTTGCCAAGCGCAGCATCCTTCACAGGAAACAATGGGTCTAAGATTGTATCAGGGGGAGCAAACTGAATTAAATCGATACCCCCACACAGATCTACAAAGACTTGAGTTGCAGTCTACTTAAAAAAAAAAAAAATTAATAATATTGGGTACCTTACATTGCTGACAGACTATGGACTGCTGGTTTGTTTATTTTCGCCTTGCTACTAAATATACTCTGATTGTAATTTTGCTAAATCTGATTTGATTCCGGTGTTTTAACATCTGATCTGAAATGCAGTATTGCAATTTCTGTTTTCATTCTAATCAAATGGCATTCTACTTGTGTTTCATTTCCGGTTGAAGATTGATCCTCGCTGCTTATCAGGTTTAATGGGTTTTCAGCTTCAGTTATGAGATTTTTGATAATTTGCTGTTGTACTCTGTGTGAACTCTGTGTCTTCTGGTGGACAGACTGTAAATACAGGGTTCATATGAGTCCCCAGAGTTTGCATTCTCAACTAGTGGAACATGAGAGAGTTTGCCTCGTGTTTGAAGGAAAATCTTGGCCAGGCACTTTTCCAGAGTGCATTTCTTGGTTTGTGAAAGTGAAAGACTGTAGTTTTCTATTTTAATCCTGAGGAGAATATTAGAGACACAACCTACTGTATCTTACCCAGGCTCACATGTCCACACAAGTTTTGCTCGGGATGTGTGTGCTGTCATTTTTTGACTTACGCTCTGTTGTGAGCATAAGTCTGTATTTTTTGGTCCTGTTTTGTCTTGCTGTTGGCTCAGGCAGCAATAGCACCAGATGTCACATTCACACACTAAGGAGTCCACAAACTGCTCGTTTATCAGAAAGACATGCATTTTAGAGTGTCGTGCACATTCGCTGTTTATTTTAGTGTTTTACTCCTGTATAATCAGCATACTGTTTTTCTACTTTTTATTTATTTATTTTTTTAAGAGAAATATATGTGTGTGTGTGTGTGTGTAAGTATAATAAATGTAATTTTATTATATAAAAATTTTTATCAAACGATTAATCATAATCGATCACATCCAAAACATTCTTTACATTTTATATATATATATATATATATATATATGTATATGTAAAAATTAGGGGTGGGCATAGATTAATTTTTTCATAGATTAAATGGCTCATTTGGGATCTGTCAAAGGCATTCAGAATTTGTGTGCTACCTACTAAATTTGAGATGTCTGTGTGTCAGTACTGCCATCTTATTATTTATCAACACAATGGCCCAGTTTCACAAACATGGCTTAGTTTAAACCA
>JAUMHQ010000094.1:5787170-5798107 GCA_032361165.1 Enteromius paludinosus | reverse complement strand
AGGTGTAGTTTCAAATAGTGATTAATCATGATTAATCCACTGAAAATCCTGATTAATTTGATTAAACATTTTAATCAGCCCTACTTTCTTTTATTTGTGTAAATTCACATTAAAAACAGTTGAGTTTTGTAAATAAAGGAAACAAATTGGAGGCCGAAATTCTGCAGAGGCTTTAGGCTGCTACCTTTTCGTTTTGTTAATTTATTATTTCATTAGAAAAATATATTTGGCATATGGGCCTATTTCTTTTATATATAGCTATAGTTTGTCTCTGTTCACACAAGATGTGATGTGAATCATTCTGCTGCTTTTTGCTTGTATAAAATAAATACATGGATACAAATAGAGGTATTTTAATGGGTCTCAGCTACATATCAATTCGAATGTAATTGAATTGTAATTTCACGTCACCTTTTCAGTTAATAATGGCTTAAAAAGTTAAAAATAATAATAAAAAAAAGTTAATCAGAAAAAAAAGTTAAAACTGCACCAGCTTATTAATGGCCTATTGCTTGTACAAAAGTACACAGTAAAACAATTTTTTAACTTAGTAAACTTGTTAAAAATAGTTTTATGTAGGCCTATACAATTTAATAATTTTTTCTTTTTTGTTTGTTTGTTTCAACTGATGAAGAACAGGCTACTATTGTGAATACAATTTGCGCAGTAGTTAAAATATAGGTATGAAAATCGCTCAAGGCTAAATATTTTTTTTCCAATACACCAAAACCGGCTGGAGACAGCGACTTTTGTGCACAAAACAGCGTAGAAACTGGATGGAACCTTGGCTGATGTTGTGATAAGTAGGCTATGCTAACTTTGTAACTCTTTGTAAGCTTTTGAACTTAATGGTATTTTTCCCTTACATTACTTTTACTTTTATACGTAGTTTTGAAACCAGTAGTTTTCCACTTTTACTTGAGTAAAAAAACTGGAGATGATACTTCAACTTCTGCAGAAGTCTTTTTAAACCCTAGTATCTATACTTCTACTTGAGTAATGGATGTGAATACTTTTGACACCACTGGAAGCAGCTAATTAAGGTCTACCGTTAGAAACATCCATGCAGGTGTGTTGAGGCAAGTTGGAGCTAAACTCTGCAGGACACCGGCCCTCCAGGACCGAGTTTGGACAGCTCTGTTTTGGGGCCCTATGATTTCCACAAAGTGGAAAATGTGGACAAAACACGGAATCTGGCCATAAAAAAATGACAAAAAGTCATTACACTTAAAACAAGACATGATATGGACCAATATCCGTGAATTTAAAGCTGCAAAAAGACTACTTAAATATGTGTCTGTGTGTTGTTGAATGGCGCAGAAGTGCGATTTCCTTTACTTTACACATACTGAAGCGTGACATGTTTTTAGCCTCTGCCGCCTTTATATATATGAGTATAAAAAACATAAGCATAAACACTAGAACTGCTCTAAAAAGTAATTTTGTGAACGTTATACTGTTTCTTTTAAGTAAAACCATCATCAAAATGGTTTTCTCAGAAACTCTTTAAAATAAAAGTTAGGTTAACTTAAAGAAACTGTAGCAGTTACTTTTTCATTTTCAAACAAGCTATTGTTTTTTTTTTTTTACAGGGACGTTTCGCCTGAAATATTCCCCGCAGTCAGACAGCCAGGACTCAGGGGAATAAATGGTGTGAATGAACTGGTTTGGACCTGCACCTTCCTCAATGTGTAAAAGCACTTGATGTGAGCAAAGGCATTACAGTTTCTCCTTACAGGAGCGATGGAGTTTCCATCAGTTATGGCTTCCAATGAAATCTTGTGCCAAAGAATCACTTCACAGTGGATCTTAGTAAAGGGAAGTTCGAAGAAGAATTCACTCTTTTTGTGTTCTTCACGCCGTTCGCCTCACTTGAGCAGCCAGTAGTGTATCAGATCATGCTGCACATGTCATTCTTGGAAGCAAAACGTGGAGATTTTGTTCGCCAAATAATGTGCAATTATGGTCACGTCTTTTTGCTCACGGCGTGACTATAAGTCCTCCGTTGGGAATAAGAGACTGGCAGTCTTTTTTTGGATGTTAATTGCAAAAGAGGTCATGTTTTTTTTTAGCTTTTAGACTACAGGAAGTCTTTTTAATCATCGTGTTATTCCTGTTTGTTGTAATCATGGCATATTTGTCAGTATCTGGGTTTTCGAAAACGTTTGCTACTTTCAAATTATATTTTTTTACTACATTCTCTTCGTCACAGAGGTGCCATGTCAAGTGGCGCTCAGATAAAATGTTTATAGAGTCAATGCACTTGAAACAAATTTACTAGCGTTGTTGAAATATACAAAAACTCTTCAGACTTCTGAGTTTTAGTTTTTGACCTGAGTACTGAACACAAGAGGAAACTTTTCAGTATGTCAAAAAGTGGGTTTTTCCCATGTTGTTTCACAATTACGTTAGCCCAAAAATGTTCCAAAGGGTTGAAAAAGGTCGCATTTAGCCAATAGATGCCATTCCGTTGTCATTGCCAAACATTTTTGATGTTTCAAAGCAAATTCTGTTCATACGTTACAAAGATCTTGCGTCGCTGGCTATGCATGTCACTTGATTTACTACGTGCTGTATGTATTATGTCTAGTATTATCGCAGGAAAGCTTTTGGCCTAAATTCTGACGCAGCCATTTTGTATTCTGAGGTGAATGTTTATTGAAGTTTGATTGTTGAACTTTTGTATAATGTATCACTTTGACACTTTTTAAAAAAACGAATTAAAATGTTTTTGAGAATTGTTCGGAAGGGGTCGACAGAAGTTTGGCGTTTTTAAGAAAAAGGTTTAGAAGAAAATGCCAGACAGGATGCATAATTTCTCTTTTATTTTTAAAATATCAACAGAAATAGAAGTGTGATATTGCTGTAAATCTGAGCAGGAGAAATACCTAAATGAGCTTAGTTCGATAATGGGTTGAAAATCCTTTAACGTTAAACTCTCATTCGAACAAAGCAGTCACTTTTGTAAATTGCACGAAAGTAGCACATATGAATTGTTTTTTACAAACAAGAACAAAACAACGAAAAAATAACATCTCTTTAAATAAGAGCAAGACAAACAGCAATTAAATGCTCAGGAGAAAAGGCATCTAAGCTTATCTGCACAGTTTACTGTAAGACATACAGATGGGAAGAGTAACAGCTCTCGGTTATGTATTTATAAAGGCGTAAATAATCCTCTAATGAAATTGAAAAGTCTATAAGCGTGCACCTAAAAGAGCAAGGACGTTCGGGCAGCGCTCATGTCTGTGATTGAGCTGCCCTGTCAACCTTGGGCCACAATCGCTAAAAGCCACATTCATTCGCTCAACGTACCATTGAATATAATTACACTTCCCTTCCTTTTAAAGCATCACACTACAATCAAAGCAGAATTTCTTGTATTATAAATCGCTTATAATTTATTTCCTCAGGTATGTCCCATTGGACCATACTTCAAATGTCAACAAGGCAAGTAGGACGTTGTATCGAACCTTGACTTGTGAAGAACCTCAACGCTCGTGACCCAATTAGCAAAAAGCTCGAGGGAGAGGTAAAAAGACAGAATTGCTTCTAACAGGAAAATGGAACAGCAGAAAACACAGTTAGTCACCTACAGGTAAGGAGAGGCTGTCGAACTCGACAAATAAAGAGATTCGATGAACAGCGGGAGGGGTTAAAGGTCACCAGGGTGCGTTGGCAGCAACGTGACCCCTCCAAGCTAGAATATACCTGACGGATGACCTCTATTTGGCCGCCTAATGTTACACTAAATGCCATTTCGGAAATTCAACCGCTAAGAAATTGAGACGATTATATCTCTACACCCAGACGTCTTTTGTTCAAGCTTTATGTTGAGTAAATCCAGATCCAAATAACCATAACCTGTCCTACATCCTAAACAAAATCGACTCCACTTGTGTTATTAAAATTCGTATTATTTAGAGGAAGCCGATATTAAAGGGCTGAGATGTGGGAAGTTAGGATTTAGATGATGGCTGGGATCAGTGAGCCAAATGACTTGGAAGTTCAGTTGGTTCTTGTTTGGATGGGGATGGGAAAGGGGATAGGGGTATTTGCGAGGGAGAGGTCACAAGAGTTCAGGGTAGGTTGTATCACTGTCCGAAAATGAAAGACATTGCCATTATTTTTTTTTACTGGGGACACGGAGTTCCGAATGTCTCCTGGGAAGCGTAGACCATGTACAGGAAGCCGTCCTCGTCTCTCTCACGCTCGTAGACCTCAGAAATGGCGGTGGACACAGATACCATGCTGTGACCGTTGACGAGGAGGAAGAAAGCCTGGTTGGAGTTGAGCTGGAGGCGTCTCCTATTGGAAATGAACCAGTGATGCATTAGCGAATTTTTTGTATTGAGAAAAAATCTGGATAAAAAGAAATTATAATGAAAGGCAAGAGGTGAAAGACATTTGTTTGATGTTACCTGATGATCTTTATAAGTTCGCTCATGTTTACGTGGTCGGGAACTAAAAACTTGGTTTTGTCAAGAATCGGCAGTTGCTTTTCTCCCTTGTATCTCTCAATGATTACCTGAAACAAAACCAACAGACTAAACATTAGCATAAATGTATGTTTATTTTAGTGTTTATAGTAGGTATGTGCTCTACTGTTCAAGCGTTTGGAGTCAGTATGCTTTTAAAGATGTCTCTCGTGCTAACTAAGGTTGAATTTATTTGGTCAGAATTACAGTAAGATAGTAATATTATCAAAATTTTAAATAGCTATTTTCTAGTATCACTTATTTTGAAATGTAATTTACTCTTATGATAACAAAGCTACATTTTCAGCCTCAATTTATAGACATTTATTTTAAAAACTTTAAATAGAAATGTCAAAATAACAGCAATTTGATACAAAAATCTTTCTTTAAAACTAAATGTATTTTCTACCATTTTTAAATAAATAAATAGTTAAAAAATAAATAAAAAGAAAAGAAAATTTGTAAATGTATTTTTTTAATAACCCCACCCCTTTGTTGTCCAATGCATCTATATATATATATATATATATATATATACATACATTTAAAAAAAAAGTTTTACAAAAAATTTAAACAAAATAATTCAGTCTTCAATCGGGTCTTTCCAAACATTCCCATTCAAAGTTGCTCTGTGTGGTGTTTTGTGTCTATTTAGCAGATGGGGAAGTTGACCACTTTGTCTTGGTAAGCTTGAATAACAATTGGGGCTGGTAACCCTGAGGAATTATCAATAGAGGTGACACCTGGCTACAATACCACTGACTGGTCTTTATGAGGCTGATAAAGGCCCTATACATCCATGCAAACGCAGACATTCATATGCTATCTGTTTTTCTAGGTCTATTGACAAGCTTCCTTTTGAGATTATCCATACGATTAACCTATTATGCTCAATACACACAGCTGAGCATGTTTTAAAAACATACAGCACAGCCTCGATCCGAAGGCCATTTGATTTTCTTAATCTAATTCAACAAACAAAAAAATTGAAATTCTATCATTTAACTCGCTCACCCTCACGTTGCTCAAAACTCCAAACACCGAGCATATTTTTAACGTCTCAATGCTTTTTCATCAATATAACAAAGGTCAGTGGGGTCCAAGTTGTTTTTGACCCCATTGACGATCACTGTTTAAACATTTGAAAATATCTGTTTTCGTTTGCTCTGTAGAAGTCACATAAGTCTAAAAATAGGTTAGAATAGATTTATTTTTAATTTTAGAGTGAGTGTACTATCCCTTTAGCCTATTGTGATGATGAATGGATAAGATGCACATATGCAATACTATGCATTATGCAACAGGGCAAATATGACAGTATATCAGTCTTCTATAATGGTCTATACTGGTAAAAACTTTACAACTAGCATTTTTAATTGGTTATCGGTTTAATCTTCATCAGCTCCACAGACGCAAATATAATCTGCTTACTGGGATCTTGCTTGGATGCTGTTCCCGGATCAGCCGTACATCCTCCACCCGCTGCTCTGTAGAGAAGAAGTTGGAGCGGATATTAGATACAGCAGATCATAATACAGGATGCATTAAACCACAGACATTTTACTGAGCTCGATAAGGGGTTTGGGTCTCAAGTATCAATCGTTTCTCCAAAGGACCAGGTTTAATAGTGGTCCATGTTAAACTTGTTAGTCCTATCCTGTGGTTCAGTTTTAACCAAACAAGGACATTTAATTTAAAAATTCAATACGTTTGAGAGTGCATAAATAATGACTAAATATTCATTTTCGGTTAACTGTCCCTTTAAGAAAAAACTTAACAATGGCTCGAGTGTTCATGTCAGTTCTTCCCAGTTAAATTGCTTGAATATTAGTTTATTTATTTGTTGTATAAGCATTTGTTCCACATCATTTTTTCTCAATGATTTCATGAACAGAAATGAAAACGAACAAGGCAGGCCTTTGTGTACCAGCTAACTAGACTTTGAACAAGATATGACTCAGCATGACAGGACAGTATCTACAGCAACCATAAAACAATAAAACGACAAGTGTAGAAAACACAGCACCGCATTGATATTGTAGGACAAACTACTTCAAGGAATAAGATCAAACTTCAGTCTGGTGACCATGATGTCTTGTGTTGGTTCATGAACTTGGCTGAGCACGTGCTGCTGCTGGTGTATGAAACATGCAAGTAAGCAACTGTGTGCTCACTTTTGACGTCTGAATACGTTACTAAACCTCACCCATTTCCGCAAAATAATTTTTTTTTGGTTTCGTTTCAAGCACATGGTTCATACTTTATTTAAGTTTTAATTTATTAATAAGAAACCATCCACTGTAGTTAAATATTTGGAACTAAATATGATGTATAAATAATAATAAACGCATACATTTTACACAAAAATATATTATACATTAAAACTTGTTTGGTCCACACGACAAACACTTCGGTTCAATTCGACAAAAGAGTTTGGTTTCTCATTATTAAAAAAGAATCTACTAGAGATATCTATTTTTTTTTAAATAACTATTTACATAAAGACACATGGGCCCTATTGCAAAAACTCCAGTATGCTACATTCTCTTACGTTATGAACACAAGAAGTCCAAAATGCGCCTCTCACTATCTTATCAGCTTTCCCCCTTCACTTCAGCCCCAAAAAGGGATGAAAACAAGATATGAAAAAGATAACTCAGCGCCCACACTTCGCCTTTAAACAGGCCTGTAACCGAGCACAACCATCACTGATACAGAAATGCATTTTTTTTTTTTAGAAATTGTCGATGTTTTATGACTAGTCGCTATTGGATATTACGAATATTCATTCTGCATCGTTGTTTGTTTACTCGAGTCCTTCCAAATAACCTTAAGCGACGCGTCCCATCCCCCAATCCTGCAGCGCGGTGCTTCGCTCACATCTGCCCACAAACAAACAAAGACATTGCAACATAGTTTCTCGTTTGGGTATGTTGAAAATAAGGTGAAAGAAACTCGTTCTGTTGTTTGCGTTATGGTAATGGGTTTGTTGTAGCCTGTGTGTTTATATAGTGTTAACATACACAGCCGACACCCTTATAACCCAGTTTCACTGGATTGTTTGTATAGTAACAACAAAACCTATTCTTTCTAAATGAGTTTCGTGTCTTTATATTAACAAGATGCGTGTATTGCATTTCTACACACGTCACTACAATATTTAGGTACTATAGGTATTGCCGTGTAATTACACATATAAACGACAACCACAAACTTCCCCATAATATAGGTTTGTGGAAAGGTGCTTAATGTAAAATGAATACAAATATAAAAAAATACAGTAGAAAAGCTATAGTGATATGAACCCGGTGCTTACCAAATGTCCTCCTTTGTTTAAATGTCTTTTCCGAAGGCATGTTTAAAATAAGATCAGACACCGTTTTCTTTAGGCACACCTGCCTAATTTGTTTCCTTTTCTGTCTCTGAACAGATCTTACTCTGTTATGCTTTTAATAACGCGAAACCGTGTATTTCAGTGGCGCGTCGTTGCTGCGTCCTGTGTGAAGCCCGTCTTACCCAGCAAAACAAACCAGTCAGCTGACCGCTGACGTCATGGCGCATATGCTGTGCACATGAAGGGGAAGAGTTTGAGGTAAGTCACTCTGACCTCTCAGTGAGGTATATTTTTAGGGAAGGTTTTGTTCATGGCAGTTCTTATTTATTCTGTACGCTTACTTGTTTTAGTTCAACTGAGTAATAGGATTCTGAAAGACTTAATCTCTTTTCATATGTCACCTTTTTACTGCAGTGAATGTTTACACGCGTCGGGGCATGTTGTCACAATATATGAGGTTAGTTTCATGCAGTAGTGATTTAACAGGTTGTTCAGACAGTGTTTAAACGGTTTTGATTTGGTAGATTTTGTGTTTAACACGAGCTATTGTACATTAATGCTTGCCAGATGACTCAGCCTCAAGTCCCTAAATTATACTGTTGTTCTTGTAGGGTTGAGATGAGTCAAAATGGTCACAGGTTAAGACTGAGTCATAAATAATTTATAGAAACCTCATTTTTTGGACTGTTGTTCTTCCACAAGGCGACTCTTTGTCTCACACTTTTGACATTTTTTTCACAGTTAAAAAAAAAAAGAAAAAAGACTGAATTGCAAGATATAATATCTCAAAATGAACTTGAGAAATCTTTTCAATCTTCCAATTATGACCTTTTTTCATATTGTGAGGAAAAAGTAATAATTATAATATTAAAAGTCACAATTAAATTTTTTTCGCGCGTGCGTGTGTGTGCGCAGGTTTATGTGGTTTATGAGGACACAAATTTGTATAATGACATAGGTATTACAATATGAAGGTGATTTATGAGGACATTTTCAGTGTCCCCGTAATTCAAAAGGCTTAATAAACATACTAAATGGTGTTTTTTTATAATCTCAAAGTGCACACAGTTTCCTGTAAGGGGTAGGTTTAGGTGTAGGGTCAGTGTAGGGCAATACCACATACAGTTTGCACAGTATAAAAACCATTACGCCTATGGAGAGTCCCCATAAATCACAAAAACCAACGTGTGTGTGTGTGTGGCAGGCAGCTACTTCACTAACTGTTTCAGAGTAGATAAGCTTTTAATGCCATGGAGACAGATGTTGTGGTTTGTTGGTACAGTAAACATTTACATAACAACAATACAGTAACAATGTTTTACTGTACATGACGACGTTGGCTTATTTGAACTATCATTAACTCATTAACTGATAGAAATGTGTAATTTTGAAAGCAGCGATCTGATGCCTAAAAACATATGAAGCCAAATTAAATACAATTATTCTTACTTTTGTTTTATTTGTGTTCTAAAATTGATCAAAATGAACCACAGATACAGTAGCCTATGTGGTAAAGGTACTCGGTTGTTTATTCCCTTCCGGCATATTTCTAGGCTTGACAAGGTCTGTTTTCCCAGGCCCTGGTATATTCAGTGACTCACTGACTATCAGGGAGCATGTAAGTGAAAGTGAAAACAATATTGACAATTCAGCATTGTTAGCCGCTAGGTGTCCACGAGCCATGCTGCAAAATGATTCATTTTATTAAAGTTAACCTCTTCAATACTGAGTGGACAGTTTGAAAGACTATGTATGAACTGCAGCAGAAAATGAATGACATTATTTTTTCCAAGTCTTAGTTTGAGGGCAATTCAGCTTACTCAACACAATGACCTTGAACTTACTATACGAGTCATACATTATAATTTTAAGGTTGTTTTTTTCCCCTCTTTTGGGAAACATTTTGTGTTGTAGATAAGAACTAATCAACAGACTATTAATAGGTAAGCATTAAAGAGTTTTTCCATTAACCTTCTGGTATGTTGGATGTGGTTCACTTGCGTTAGTTGGAACATCTGCAGTATAATTGCACATTTCCTTTTTTTTTTTTTTTTACACTTTTCCTGTATCATGAAAGAGAAAAATCTTATATAAATGTATATTTCTACTCACTTTTAGTTTGAAATAAAAATAACAAAATTATATACCTACAGTATATATAATTGGAGACTCTTTAACATTTATTTATTTATTTCCTAAAATTCATACTTAATTACAAGGTACTTACTATTTGGAAACTCTAAACTTAGATGCAGAAATACACAAAAAGTGCTATTATAACTTATGTCGTTACTTGAACAGCAGATGCATCTTCGAGATACATCTGGAAAAAATCCCATCAAACACATTGTCATACATATTCTATGAGTACTTTCCCAGTAAAAGCCTGTTTTCTTGGAGGTTTGAACTCAAATTAAAACCATCCAGATGTTAAGCATACATTCTTCCGGAAAATAATATCTTACAACTTATGTGCAACGAGTCAAGAAAAGGAGTTCAGATTTAGCATTTTAAGTATTACAAGATTTCATAATTTGTATCGAGCTCAAAACTGTTTTTCAATAATATCAAGTTCAGTAGCTGATTTACTCGTAACTTTTCTGAACAAGAAGTGGTTCTGTGTCTTACTGTATTATTTTAATGTATTAACTTATGAATTATGAACATACTAGTGTAAAGAGTTCTACCGTTTCCTGCACTATATATCTATATATACTGTACAGTATATATTTAATATTCTGACATCACACAATTTAGCACAGTTGATGACAAAGTGTAAAAACTTAAACTGGCAAAGTTAAACAATACCATATTTGTGACCCTGGACCACAAAACCTTAAGTCTTAAGGCATATTTATAGCAATAACCAACAATACATTGTATGGGTCAAATGATAGTTTTTTCTTTAATGGAAAAAATCATTACAATATCAAGTAAAGATAATGTTCCATGAAGGTAGTTTGTGAATTTCCTATAAATGTGATTTAAATGTGATTTTCTCACTATTTAGATTTTTTCGCACCCTCAGATTCCTGATTTTCCAGTAGTTGTCAAGTCAAGTCACTTTTATTTATATAGCGCTTTTAACAATACAGATTGTAGCAAAGCACTGAACATTATCAAAC
>JAUMHQ010000094.1:5765428-5787070 GCA_032361165.1 Enteromius paludinosus | reverse complement strand
TCACCTACATCTTGGATGCCCTGGGGGTAAGTAAATAAACATCACATTTTCATTTTTGGGTGAACTATCCCTTTAAACTTATTATTTCAATGTATTGTAATCATAAACACCTTGTTAATACCTATAAGCGGCAAACTCAAAATAAGGCGGGCATTGTAAAAGAAAAGTTGCTTTTAAATGCATTACTTGTATTAGAACTTGTATTAAGTAAACTAAAAACTATTCAACTGCAGACGATGTGTTTTCATGTAAACCCTAGGAAAGTCAGAGAGGATGCGCATTGATCTGTGTGTGTGTGGTATGGATCACTCCCAGTCACACTCTGTGTTCCTGTCATCGTCCCAGCCATCAGATGGTGGGCAGCTCACTCACGGCTGGGCACTCAACTGATGGCAGCTGTCCTGTAGGAAGTGCAGTTGGCACGGGTTTATCTGTGATATCGCTCCCTTACGTCGCCTTGGCATCGTGTCACGGTATAAATATTCAATACTGAGCACAGTTTTTAGAGTCTCAACTTCGCGTCGATCCAAAAAATGTGTAGAATCTTGTTAAATCGCAGCATAATAAGGTGTTTCGTAATTGTATTAATTATAAAATCACAATCAGCCTCACAGAGGAAGTCCATATTGTCCGTAAGAGGCTCCTGCATGGAGCGACATCATCTGGGCGCTGCAGGGTTGCTGAGTGTACAGCAGGGGGCGCTCTTGCACAATCACTGCACATCATGATTACAAGGGACTCGGGGGACTGTGAGAGGCAGTCTGCTATTTCTGACACATCCTCTCAAACAAGCCTGCTTTCGGCTTTCAGAGACATTAAAGCTGCCTCGCAACTCAAAAGACTTAATCCTGTAATTCTGACACTTATGATCCTATACGCATTACATAGAACTGTCCGTGCTAATCTCTTGCATAAATGTGTATCATTTACATTGTGGATACGGTTTCTATTATGCAGTCAGAATTATTAGCATTTATCCGTTTTTTTAAGACTTCCTTTATATACAGGATTACACGAACCATAAAAAACACAGCTCTTGTTGTTTATATACATGGTGCATTATAAAGCATTGCAGGCAACCTTTGACCTTTACCTGGAATTGTAAATGATTATGTAAAATTTGAATCGTTTTATAATTATTATTAATGTACATTTTAAATGCATCCATTATTATTATATATTTTAAGTACTGATGTGTTAAACACTCTCTCTTACTCTATCATTTTTTTGGGAAAATAGTGATTCAATTATTATTTATTGTTAAGTAAATAAGAAAAATAAAGCACATTGTAGAGACTATTTTTTTTACCCACATTTTTTAACCCTAATGTTTAATTCTTTAATTGTTTTAATTGTTACATTTACGAGTTTCTACATAGGTTTTAATGCAAAAAGGAAGATTCCTATTTTTTCATCTGTATTTTTGAAAATGATTGATTCCATCACTGTTTGTCAAGTAAAAAAGGAAAGATATTTTTTCCACATTTCTGATTTAATAATTTATGCCAGTGCAGTATTTTTAAAATGAAAAATCAATTTAAAAAAAAAGGAAAAAAAAATTATTGATCCCATTATTGTAAATAAAAAGGAAGCTTAAGATTTTTCTCATTGTAATTTAATAATTTCTATTAAATCTCAATAGTCGTCTTATGTCCAGTGCAGTGTGTTTCAAAATAAAAATGCAATTGAAAGCAAGAAAAATCAATGATCCCATTATTGTAAGTAAAGAGGAAGTAAATGCAAAAAGGAAGATTAAGATTTTTTTTCCCTTTGTACTTCAATAATCTCAATTAAACCTTCAAGGGTCATCTTATATCCAGCACAATACGTTTCAAAATGAAAACGCTATTTACTTTCTAAAATATTAAACCGAGGTCTTCTAGGTGCAATGGGAAATTATAAGCTGATGAACCTGTTGAACCTTTGCTCGGCAGACCAGGATGTTGAGAGCTCATGTGGTGGTAATTGAAATCCTTTGACCCGTCACCAGGGCTGGAGGACCGAGGTAAAGACTTGATCATAATATAGAGCATCATTGCAAATGAAAATGGTGCTCTCTCTCCATCTCAAAAGCATTTTCCCCCCCTTGAATAACACTGAACGAGTTCATACGGATCAATCCCTGGATCGTCCTGACCCTGAATGGGCTTTTTTGGGAGGACCTATATCTTATTAAATGAATTACTCTTAAAGTAATGGAGTCGTAATAACCTAGAGCACTCTATAGTTTTAGCATGATAAAAGCAGGCGGCGAGTATTGTCGACAACAGCCCCTCTCAAGGCCGAGGCTAGTAATTCAGCACTGCGTTGCCATGGTGGTCACCATGGAAACATCCTACACCGTTCGGTGAGAGTTGAAGGTAACACCCACTCTCATTGTTCATCGTTCGCTGGGCTAATGCATATTCATATTCACAGCGAAGCCATTACTGAAGGCTTTTATTGGTCTGTGTATCCATGAGCTGCACAATACCATTACAAATGCTGCAATTCACCTATCTATGGCCTCTTAATTAAGAGGGACTAGATTAATAACCTTGGCCGATTTGATTAATAAAGCAACAGGAGTGTATCTGATTTACGTGGAACCATGATTACATTACAAACTTGTGCAGGAAAAAAAAAAGAAAGAGGCGACTCAGAACAGGTATCAGGATGAGGTTTTTAATCAGTTTAAAAGAGACACAACGATGCGATTGCATAGCGTTTAACAGACGACACAAAAGTGATTTGCTTGCGAGATAATTGCTTCATCAGAAGTGAACAAGGTTTGCATGAATAAAAGATCAACTCGGAGCTCGAGGCCTTGAAACATATCAGCCTCCTACACAAAAACATTCACCTTAAGTTGGTCGGCGCAATCGCGTCCTACAGGGCTACGTTTGCAAAAACAGAAATACTTCAACTCTCTGCTGAATTGGATTCGCATAGTTGGAAATGCACAAACACGGACAAAAAAATAAAAAAGACATGGCTAACAGCGCTTTTTGAATATTCAAAATGACAGAGTGGTTTTTTTAAAGCAAAGCCAGTTAATCAGCCGCATTGTTCATGGCTCCAAAATGCGCTTAATTATGAGCGTTAGCTACAAGTAACAATCAGATGCAACTTACCTGTCTAATGAAGGGGAAAAACGAAGGCAATTGGTCATTGATGAGCCACTCGTTTGGTATCTACATCATTAGCCAATAGACCTGGTCGCTGAGGTAGACTGTGACTTGTTGTCAGAAAGCAGAAGGAACAACAACAAAATCACTAGTCTTCCACAGCGACTCAGACCAACATCTGCTGAAAGGGAAGTGGGTATCTTCGTCATTTTAATTTCAGTGGAAGGTATTGAGATTTACTTCAATATCTTTGCAGACAGGGCTTTCGGTGATCTTTTTTTTTTTTTTTTCAATATGCTGGATGTATGTTCTGGGATATAACCATCAATCATGCCCGGTACGTTTTATAGGTGAAGGAACTGATTTACTATCAATCTACGAATATGAATATTTATTAAAAGCTCTTCTATATATGTGCTTTCAGCTTCTGAGGTAACCCGAGCTAAAGCTTGCTAGAGACCCAGCATGAATCCGGAGAAATCCAAGACCGATGGGAGCTCATAATGTGGTATTACCTGAAGCATACCTGCCCTTTCCATTGAGAAGACTTCACACACCCTGCAAAATGTCGCCCATATCTGAAGGCTACTGTGGCAACCTTGTGTCCCTCGTGTTCGGTTCGATGAGGCTCAAAATGAAAGATGATTCAGCCAGCAAGCCTCTAGTTCGAATAACAGGTCCGGAAAGAGCTGTAGGTGTGAATCACACAACTAATGGTTAACAAGTGGAAACCTTTGAAAAACAGAGAAGAGATGCAAGCATTTGTGAGAAAGGAAAGCAACGTGAAGAATTAAAGTACAGTTCTATTTATTTTTTTTCCTTTTTGAAAATGTATTCATAAACATACTTATGAAATAAATAAATATATGATCGATAGATTTACATTTAAATGTTGCTGCAAAAATAGGACCAAATATGGTGGCGAGGGGGGGCATGGTTCAACGAGGTCTGCTGCAGGAGAGGGAGTCACGAGACCAGTGGTGAGTCAGTTGGTTTAAGTGCAAATGACAAACACCTGGGTCTCGTTTCAGTAATTGGCATGGAGAGACCGCTTAAAGAAGCTCATGAGAGGAGAAGCCGGGAGAGAGAGACAAGGCCAGAGACTGAGCTGTGTGCAACATCAGTTCCTTCTGGAGATGCGGAAGAACCAGGAGCGCCGCTTCCAGGCCATGGCCCAGGTGGACCGCAAGTTGCTCCGGAGCTGGATAGACCGAGAGGTTTAGCAACCCACCACCTGCCGCTGAACAACATGGGTCCGCAGGATGACCCTGAAGCCAGCCAGCAGCTCCGTTCATAGGACCTGGTGGAGAGCTGCCGACCCCCGTGTTGGATGTGAAGTGTCTCAAGTGCCACGGACCGACGTCGTTGGACTCAGCTATCCAACTGGCAGAGGATCATAAGGTGGCGTGTCTGTGTCTCTCTCTTCCCTTCTTTATTTTCTTCCTCATCCCCTTCTACCTCTATCTCTCGACCTGGTCCTGTTCCTAGGTTCCATCCTCCTCGAGTCCCACCCTGAGGGGACTACGGGGGAGGACCGTGAGCACCGCCCAGGGGGGCAGGGCTTCCAGAGGCCAGGAACGATCCGGTTTCTGAACTGGGACCCCTGGGGTCTCCACCAGGGGAACAGAGCGGTGTCGAGAAACTAATTCTCTCGGAGCGTGATGATTTTCCCCTGGAGCAGTCACCGGATGAGTCCTTAAAACATGCTTTTGAACTGGTCCGTTCTGTTGACAGTCAACCCCTCCAGTCTGCTTGGCCACTCTTCTATCGGTATTTTGCAAATTATAAAAGATCGGTTGTATCAAGTGACCCAAGATGCTCAGTAAACATATTTACTGGCCATAAAATTTTTTTTTTTTTTTTTTTTAATCTGCTTTTTAATATATATTCTATAATATGATATTCTATCTATTATTATAGTTTATAATTATATTTTATAAATTATTCAACTGTATCTTGCTTTTGTTTGTTTACACGAGTAGTTTGACGACATGAGTTTATTTAAATATGTTCACTAAAGTTTACTGTTAATTTTCAACCCTGCGTGCAATTTTTACTGTTCTCTACTACTATGTCTCATTTTATTTCACTTTCTTTAGCGTGACAATATAAATCTATAGAGCCGGCGCTGCACATCCCCGCCCACCACTATATACAAAGCAATGACAGTCACATGACAAGAACAGGCCAAGGACAACCAATCAAAAAATGATACAAAATAATTAATAAAAAATAAAAAAAACTATAGTGATGAGACATGAGGGCAAGGGAAGCATGAAACAACAGACAGAATCAGATTACAAAATAAAAGACATGACAACAATGAACACCACAAGCACACCCAAACAAAACCCAACACCTGTGTTTCCAAGCATTAAACACCATTCCCATGAATCCTGCGTTCCCTGAATTACCATTATCCACCGAGGCAGTTACCCTTGGGTATAAATGCTGGTCATAAACGAGAAAGCACTCTGTTAAGCATTCTCACGACTCCCACGTAACGCCCGCCTTCCAGGAGATAATGAAGTGATCAGTTTTAAATGACAGATCAATGCACGGAAGAGAGAGCGACAGCAAAGGCGAGGCAGGAAAGGTGCAGCGAGCTGGCCTTTTCTTATAGCTTGCACATAATTTCGCTGAAATCCTCTCCACACACACACACACACACACACATCCTAGACCTTTGATAGTGACATTTGAAGAAGGACAGCTGAGTGCATTTCGTTCTAGCTTCCTCGGAAGACACGAGCGACGGGATTGTGCCCCCTTCTCTCTGAAAGAAACACTCTATTTCCTTTCAGTCCAGAGGGCGGAGGGTTCTACAACAAAAACAACAACAAAATCTAGCCGAAAAGCCTCCCTGGTCATGGAGCGCCTGGTGCAACGTAACACGAACCGCGAGATTTAGAAATATGTACGGCGTGCGACGTCAAACTCACCTGCGCAGACAACAAAAGCGTGACTGACAGGTGTTTTGGGATGGCAGGGGACCACCAAAGCTAAGGTTACATCAGCCCATTCATTTTGTATAAGGCCCTGCTTGGGTTAGCACATACAAAGAGAAAGCAACAATCGGGAGGCCATTGTGTCGGAGATGGCATTGAGCGGAGACTGACAGCGCGATTCTTTAGCCCTCTGAAGGAGAGCTTCATTAGAGACGTGGCTACCCGCCGCCACCGCCTCATACTGAGGTGATGGATTACTTTCAGAGCCCAAGCCGCACAAGGGAAATTAGCTCGGATCAACTATGGTTTTTCCCATTAAAAAAACATATTAGCCATAATAGGCTCCTCAGTTCGACTGAATAAAGTCGAGGCGTCCTTTTTTGCTTGGGTCCCCTCTCATTTTCTTTAAGTAGCTGAATCCGTTTCTGCACACACTTATACATTTACTTAAGATTCCAGAGAAGTGGGAGCAAGTGAGAGAAAGAAAAAAAGGTGAGAGTACCGTTCCTATTTATCTCCGGTCGGGAGTCTAGCTGGAAAATAATGGGCTCTACGTTGAATAGTAATCCTTTATTAAGGCTAGTTAAATTATGCTCTTCAGTTTAGGATGGCCGCCTTTCACTGGGCACAATTAGAAAAACCGAACGCGCCGTGCGGAGAAAAAGAGCTCGGTGTCCAGCCAAGAGGAGCGAGCATTCAATTCAGCTCCTGTAACACGCGAATTAAGACTAATGTCCAATTATACTGTCGCCGCCGTTTGTCTAATTCTAATTCGATGGAGAGAGAGAAATCTTTTTCCTTTGAGAATGTGCATAGATCGTAACCTCGGGGATTCGTCATGCTTGTAAAACTTTATTACGATCATTCTTGGCAGGGCGAAAATCAATTGTCTCCATTTTTTGGATTGTTGAGCATGTTATAGGGATCTTTATAGGCTCGGGGATATGACAGTTTGGACGTCAGATGAATTCCTCGTCTCTCGCTAATGGAGAGACCTGAAATAGCTGGTCAGGCAGATGACGAGATGTTCATTTAATAGATGGTACTTTTTTCCTTCTCTACTCAGGTGTGGAACACGTATTGGGGAAAGAAAACAATTAAAAAATGCATTAGGGGAGCCGATTATGGAGCTGAGATGGCAGATAATGATGTCAGTTAGCTCGGAAATCTTGTTGGAGATGTGTTCGACTCGCATTCAGATGTTTAAATAAAAATGTTCCACGGCAGATGTGAAATGCTGATAATGACTAATTGCAAAAAAAAAAAAAAATGCAATTATTCAACCAGCAACTACGAAAGCACCTTTTTCCATCTGAAGCGATTAATAAATCCCCAGAGAGTTCAGGTTTGAATTGGTTTTCGATTTTAGGAAAACAAAAACTGTTTTTCAAAACATAGGTTTACATGAAAAGACTGAGCATTTAATAAGCAATCTGTTCTTGCTCCTCAGTAAAAAGAAAAAAAAGAGCTGGTTATCCTCCTCGTTAGCTCACTAACTCCAACTATGCATTAAAAAAATCTTCCTGAAATATTGCTTTAATGCAATAACACCACAATAACACGTCACAGCAGCCCCCAACCCGGCTGGCCACCTCTCCTAATTTCATTCCCTTCACATGCAGTGAACCCGTCCTTTGAGGGAACATAGCAGGAACACCTTACGTGGCTGTTCAGTCACCCCTTAAAATTCTCTCTCTCTCTCCCCAGGCACTGAGCTGATTAGGTGGGTGACTTACAGTGACGGAGGTGACTTCCCACTTCCTACTCGCTCTCTCACTCAGTCTCCCTCTCTCTCTATCTTTGAGGAAGAAACACTGCAGAGATGCTTGAATCCATCTCTTACTGATTTGCTGAGTGCTGCTGGGTGGGGCTGAGAGAGCTGCTGAGCGGATTGGCAAACTGTTCCTCAGCAGTTAATAATCTACAATAGAAAAGTTGCCGAGAAATTGAGTGTCTGGAGTCAGACGCGCTGTAATTTAGGACCAAATAAAATTTCTTAAAGATTTGGTGGAATAAAGAAACATGTTTTATACAGTGGAGTCCACTCATGCAATTTTAACTCCGTTTTCCAAAAATGAATATATTTAAATATATTTCTAAAATGACATATAAAGTATATTCAATGTCATAATTCTTTTTTTATTAATTTATTTAAATGTATTTATTAAATTTAAACTATATCAATTTAGTTTTTAAGTTAAATGCATCACATAAATGAAAAATTAAATAATTTTATTAAAAATAAGTAAAATACATCTACATCTATATGCAATTGATTTAATGCATCATAATTAATGCAATATTCTGTTGATATACAATTTCCTTTTGAAATACAAGGACAACTGTAATTTAAAGCTATTTAAATTGGGGAAGAGGGCTATGTTATTCATTTAAACATCGTTTATCATTGTTTTAGTTACATTTCACAAGCAATATCTGTTTTGACCACAGCTGTTACAGATGTAACGGTACATTGGATAATTGTTATTGTTGTAAATATGTGCAGGCCGGAGTGTGGTTGTCAGTCAGTGGTGTACAGACCGATTTCTCGGTAATTAACGCGGGTAAGAGCATATGATTTACGGTAATTGCCTTGACAAGGGGGCTGAGTGAAGCTACACTTAATTACCTGAACATGCTCTCTCCCAGGAGCCCAGTCAAAACGACCTTTTACCGTTTTTTCCTTTTATTTTACAGTGCTGAAATTGGAGAGATGTGGAGGTGGTGAATTTGCTCCGCACCCCCCAATCTGCCTGTCAGAGGGATGCTGAAAAATTTCGGTTTGAGGTAACTGGCAGCCTCGTATATGCTGTTTTCATGTTTGTCTGTGATAACTCCCCATTTTTCGATAAAAACACATTCAGATTTCACCCAAAACTTTCTACGTGGAAAGCGTCTGATCTATTTAAAGAGACGCCTCTGATTCGGTTACGATTTCCTCAGCTGCAATCAGATTACCTCGATTGTACATCCATGGCAAACCATCTAAGCCTGTTTTTATAGCAGCAAAAATCAATTCTGCCATTTTCTAAACTGCAGAATGTCGCAATGAAGTCAGATGACCTCATGGCCATTGTGCTCAAATCAAATCTGATTGTCTCTTATAGTCATCATCGTCAGTTCAATACGCAGGCACGTCTCTTGTTCATCAATAGGTAGAAATGTAATCTAACACATTTCAGCTGCATTCAACGAGATTTAAGCACCGCTTGTTGGACGCGTCACGCCACCTGCCGCTATCAAAACACTTGGATGGTGAAAAAGAATTTCTAGTGCTAAAATCTGAAGGGATGGAGAGGCTGGTGAAGACAGCTGCCGCGAATTGAGTGACGGTTGAGAACAGCAACATGACAATATGCGCCACGTGACCGTGTGCTATTGTGGAGTTTCCTGTGGTGGATGGCGAGGAGCGCTAGCGATCAGTGGGAGAGCAGTAGATACGTCTATGTGAACTCGAGCTTTTGCCGTCAGTCAGGGCCCCTCGCTGGGCTCACCTCTGATGTCGAATTTCAGTCTGAAAACCTCCTTCCTTTCCGCCCCCGCCCCCCTTCCACAGACAGGTCGCTGGGCAGTTTATGGCACCACAGCGCTGAGGCAAAAAGCTTTTTGTCCCTCTGTCGTGTTTTTGTGTACACTCGCCGTGCTCTGAGGCACTGGCGTGCACCTGTGCTCGGCACCGAACAAAGGTCCATAGCAACGGGAGGATCGCAGCAACTGGATACCACACCTGTTTGATCTTTAAGACCTCTCCTTGATAAGTGGCCGTAACCAGGGCAACCAGGACGAAAGGGTTCAATGCGTTGTTTCAATAGGTAGGGCTTAGGTAGGCAGCGCAGGTCAGGATTTATGCTGGAGTACAATAAAAAGGGTAAGAATGACATTTTGGCTGATCCCGATAAGCTCATAGTTGTATTTAGTTATTAAATGTTATAATCGATAGCCAATAAGTGGCCAGTATTAAAATATAGTAATATATTGACCATTTATTGGCTGTTTCAATATAATATAATATAATATTTATTTATTTATTTATTTATTTATTTATTTTTTCATTTAAGTATATTTAATTTGTTTAATTTTTTATTTAATTTATTTATGAATGTATTATTTTGATCATTAATTATTCAAAAAATTATAAATATTTTAAAGTACATTTAAGCATCACAACATTATAATGTACATTAAAATTGGGATATTTATTTTGAGATTTTTCTAAAACTTAGTTTTTTTTTATTTTTATTTTATTAAGTCAGTAAAAAATATTCTGACTTTAGTTTATATATAAAAAAAATAAAACAACAAAACAAATGTGTATGTATATACACATTTATATATTCTAGAAAAATCTAGTTTCACAGATTAAAAAAGTAACGGTGTTAAATTAAATATTTAATATCAGCTGATATAAATAATAAGCTATAATAAATCAATAATATAAAAAAAAAAAAAAAATGTATAATTATGGCTATCTATCTATCCACACACTAATACCATCCAATATATTGAGCTCTATTTTGCAGTTAAACTGTTAAGAATGCATTAGCTAATTTATACTTACACACCACCAACAGATGATGTCAACGCCTCTCCTCACAGTTGTTTGTTGAAAACCTGGAAAAAAACCCACAGAAATCGTCATGGTTACATAATAGATAAATGCACATATCGTCTCGCATTCTACATTCATTTCAAGTCTCTGTGGTCCATGTTTATCTGTAATTAAAACTAGAACGGAAAAGATATATCCCAATATCTCTCCCGAGACCTGCTCTGATTTGCACAGCATACATGCACCATCTCCTCCGCTGCGGCCGAACCCTGCTGTGCACAATCTTAGTCCTGCTCACTTCCTGCTTTGTAATTCAATTGCACGGCCTAACAGGCACTCTCTCACCGAGAGGAAAGCAGAGCTTCTTAGCCTACATACCCTTGGGATCAGTGTGCTTAGCTCTCTGTGGAGGCGAATGACACATTGGACCGTGAAAAAGTGTCCGTTCGGAAACAGGAAAACATTTGCATTCTAAACCATGGGCGAAAACTTGAGGATGTTTGACTTGGATTAATTTGTAATTAATTATTTGATACACAGAAGTTCTTTGCCTGCTATGTAAAGTGTAATAGCTAATCGCAACTATTTTGTATTTTCAGTAGCAGACAATGTACCAGCATATTGGTTTAAGGCCTCACGCTCCTCATCGGCCTCTCACCGACCCCTCCCATCGCCTCCGGTCCCCAGCGGACAGCTGCTCCACAGCTCCACGTCCCCCACTGCTAGACTGTCACTGGCATTGGCTGATTCGCACTTCAAACGCAGCCACAAATGGCCATCGCTCGTACGCAGATTCTCTCACGTTTTGATGCCCGACCTACTCTGGAAAATGCGTATGTGGAAAAGCGGCTTGCCATCTTCAAGGTTAGGGGCCAAAGTGAAAACGGCTGCGTTAAAAGACCCTCAAGGTCTTCATGATGCTTCAGTAGATTCCACAATATTACACAAGGCTTCCCTGCAGTCTAATATCGCTCTGAAATATCAACACCAAACAAGAGGAGCCTGAAAGGTCCCTGAAGCTCAAATCCAATTCAGAGCAGCAGCGCTGTGAACTCAGACACTATCTAGGAGGAACCTGTTACTGCTGGGGAGCTAAGTAAGCAGTGTCTCTCTTAGGATTTATATATATTTACACAGCTGTTATTTGATATTGGATTGGGGAGTGCTGGAACACAAGGCGAGTTGTAACACCGTCAGTTTAACCGATTAGAACTCACTATCGTCCATGACCACCATCCTCCTGATAAAAATACATGGAACAACTTTGAGGTTAAAGGTAAAAGCGAATGCCTTGGTTACAATTTGCGATCAAGTAAAAAGAAAATTCTGATTCTCATTTAGTTTGATATATAACATTCACTTTTTTCAGTTTACTGTTTGTTAGCAAGTGTATTTCTGTATTAGTATACCATTTAAATAGATGTTTGCCATATGGCCACCACTTTGAATTATATAAAGGATATAATTAGGTTAACAATGGGAGCAAAATAAATGTAGCATGCTAATACATCTTAGCTGTTATAACAGCACTCTTTGTACACGACATAAATTGTATGTTTCTAAACAACGTGGATATAATACTATCTGCATATCTGTTAGCTACAAATTCAAATATGAGATATGTAATGCAAAAAAACACTGAGTTACAGGCGTTTAAACAAAATGTTTTGTTATCTGTCAGTTTAAATGGATCCACTGACTACAGACATTCGTTAAAGACCGCGTTCAACGTTTAGTTTAGTGTCTCTGGTGACAAAGTGAGCGTATCTACATGTGAAAAGTCAACACATTGTGTTTTACTCAGACCTACTCCAGTATTTTGGTAACCAAGCTGCATCTAATTGCATTAATTGCGCATATCCTCTTGTTTGAACACCTGCTCTGGACGATTTTGTTTTCTTGCTTGCGAAGTACAGACCGCGACATGCACCGAGCCATTTGGGCTGCCATTTCTGGAAGTGTTTTTCCATGTAAATGTGTCATCACGACGCTCACAGACAACCTGTCACCTCCGCCTGCTCGCGCGCATCCACAGCGACCGCACGTGATCGATGAGTTCTGAGGCGCGGCCACGCGCCAGTAAAACAGCGAGAAATCATCGATAATTTCGCTGTTTGTCATCTACCATTAAGCTTTGATGCGGTTGTGTGTCAGTTTACAGATTGGGAGTCTAGTTCAACTCGGTTTAAATCAAGCTTAATTGGAGTACTAAAGATTTTTAGTTGATATTTCTGTGTGCGCGAGACCGGGAAGTGTAACACGTTTTGATGATAGGTCTGTAACGTTAACAGTTTTTTTTTTTTTTTTTTTGCTACTTGTCCGCAACTTTAATCAGATATATGCTTTAAATTAATCTCCTAGGCCTATAGATATACACAAAGGATCCCTAAAAGGTGTAAAATAATGCCAACCCTTACGACCACACTGTAGTAAGAGTGTAGTTACCATGATTATTTGGCGTGTTGATTACCATTTGTATTGTAATATAGAAATAAATATATATTATATATGCAGACAAGCAACTCTGATCTGACATGATAGTTCTAGATTTCAAAATGCTTAAGTGGATATATATTATATTATATTATATTATATACATCAAGCCAGTGTTTCTTACCTCAGATTTTTTATCTTCAGAAAAAAAATAATAATAACACTTAACGTTACACTTACAGCTGTCACCTTAGAAGGGTGGTGGTCAATGTAAGATTCTCCTCTGTGGCTCATTTCTAATTGGTTAAACTGATGGTCTTACAACTCCACGGTTTCTCCTACACACATAATGTATGTCTGTAAATCAGATAGAACCACAAGGTTGACCAACCATAATTACATACAGCACACCTAATTTAATTTCCTGCCAGATAACACCATTTATTTATTCTATTTGTAATGAAAAGTGATTATCAATATAGCACAGAACATCTCGGAGTGTGATTTATCCGTGCATCGCTGAGAGAGAACGGTGGAATAAATTTTAAGGATCTCACAATATGCACTTTGAACACGTCAGCATCTAACAGGTGGTTCAGAACATCTGTTCGGTGCTTCAGAGGTTTGTCACTAAGCCCCACGCAAGAAATAATTCATTCTGACTAGATTAACCAGCCTACAGCTCAGTCTGACTTATGTTCATCTAGAAAGAAAAAAAAACCTTTATATTATCTTTTTTTCTCCATTGTGTGCACAACAACATCTTTGTTTCCACCCATTTAAATCATCATTTCAACTCAATGCATTTCTTCATCACCAAAAACCGCATTAAATAATTCACCAATGAATGTTTTTAAAAGCAACATATAAAATTCGTTTTTCAGTTTTAGTGCACTAAATAGTGCCTTGGTCTATATCCTCCCACAATAATATACATTCAGGAACCAAAAGCTATGAAGAGGAATTATTGGGGGTCAAAACTGCAATTTTGTCAGCGAGGTATTAACATTAGTGCATCTACTTCCAAATAAATCATTCATTTGTTAAATTGGCTGATCCCGTGCTGTTGGAAATGATTGGCATCGACTCCCTTGTTCTGTGCGGTGACACTGGGAGCTGTCCAGCACTGTGGTGCTGAAATTGATTGAAGCGCAGACACCTAGCGCATATCCGGCGGAAGCTAATTATATGCGCCCTTTTCCTCACATATTTTTTGTGAGTGGGCATTGAGCATGTTGTTTTCGACGTTTTCAAGAGTTCATTCACCTCTCTGATGTTTTTTCCCCCCACCTTTTTTACATTCCGCTTATGGAAACCGGGCACTTTTGCAAAGCATAGTGCATTCGAACAATTATTTTCCTTTGTAAATGCACATACACAATAAACTCTTACCACAGTTGATGCAGATGTTTTAGTGTTTCAAGAGGTCCAATTTAATTAAAATTCTTGTATCATTTGCTCGCCCCCATGTCATACGAAATCTATTTTTTGTTTTTTTTCCTATGAAGATGTTGTTAAGCAGCTTTAGTCAGTATTCAGTGAAGCAAGATGCAATGAAAACAAGTGCTGACTGAGGCCGTCAGTCCCTAAAAATCATCTTTTGTCTTCCACATTCAGTATGGAACGACATGAGGGTGAGTAAATGGCTGAATTAGATTTTTTCCCCCCTGAACTATCCCTTCAGGCAAGCCTTTTTTTCTTCTTCGTACTGAACGAGATATGAACGACTCCCCACACAAGCCCACCTGGAGATGTGTGAATTCACATATTCTCCCCTGAGGGCTGGAGTTCAGCCTTCACTTCATTCTATTAAATTGCCATCGGAATACATTGGAGCTAAACGTTGAGGGAAGGCCACCAGGACCACCTCTATATGATTAGCACCGGCAGTAAAATGAGGATGTAGAGGACTGCTCTGATATTGGATTTGCCAAGGATAACTATAATAAACAGCTCTTCAAATCTAATTGTAGTCATTCGCTCAACACACCAGCTGGGGAATTACGGATCTTGAAGGAGCTCCTCTCCTATAATCAATAGAAGTTTTGCAAAAGCATATTGACTTGGGGGGAAGAGCGATTATTTTGATTGAATAGGAGATAGAACAGAATTAACAGTAATAAAAAATGCCGTCGTTTCTGACCCTGAGGCTTTCAAAAGAGAAAAAAATAAGCTGAAAAACACTGTCAAGTCATTTATAAAGGGGTGCATTCATAGGCAGGCTTCACAATAGACGTCCATCATGTTTTACACAGAGTCGGCATGCAAATCCCACCGCAAATTACATCTAAGTGACTTCAAGAAGACATGCTGATGCTCTTGTCACCTGTTGATCAGGATCATCAACACTTGAGGGAACTTAACTTACAACACACACATTTTATTTGTTTGTGTAAAAAAAGGCGCCTGACACCAGATGCATTCGGATTCGACATCACGATCTTTGCAGTTTATATTCTAGACACATTTTGTTACAAAATCGCATCGCTACGTTTCCTAATATTTTTATTTGCAAAAATACAAGATTTCTGAATTTAATACACACATCACTCGGATCGCAACAGGGCGTTGGATGTTTAAAGAAAAATCATTTCAAAATCTTATATGAACTCCATCCTAACCACTTTGTATCTGGTTGACATCGTCTTTGCGAAATCTCTCGAAAAGCTCTTTTTTTCCTGTTACAGAAAGATACGAAATGAAGGATATCTTACGTGTCTTTGTTGATGCGCTTCGGAGGACGCTTCGGAGGAGATGACAGCCCGTCTTCTTCTCGCCATGTGCTGTAACAAAAGCTTCCCATGCATCCGAAGCCTGTCCCTTTAAAGCCTTGCTGCATCCCTGCAGGTGGCCTGTCAATTTAGCGGATCAGAATGACGTCACCGCATGGCTGGAAAAGCTGTAAGTCGACTTTCATAATAAAAGTCATTCGTGATTTTCTTTTAGTATTTCTTTCCAGTTGGAATGACATCGTTGTTAAAATCAAATAATTGAAATAAATCACTAAGGCTATAAAGTTATGAATGTTTGCTTGTTTAAATCTGGGTTAAGATTATTTCCCTGTATGGCTGTGCTGATCTTGCTGGTCTTTGGTGGTTTGTTCTCCTAAAGCTGACCAGCTAAAAGTGCCCAAAACCAGCAGTGTTAACTATTGTTAAATTAAAACAATTAGTAAATTTGTGTGTTTGTTGACTGGAATAATTTTAAAAACCTATGTAATTGTGAGATTTGTGAACAAAAACTAACTGAAACCATTATATATTTACATTTTTCATTCATGTATGTATTTATTTGTTGCTAGGTATGACAATACCACATAAAATAATAATAATAATGACAACCACAAAGTAATTTTTAGATTCTGTTTTTATTACGCTTTCTTGTAGTGTTTTAAACTTTTTTTCAACCATGTGTGTTATGTGTTTCATATATTTCTCATGCTCCATTCATGTTTTAATAAAAGATGCGAATAGGCTGAACCTTGAAAAATAGGTCAATGTTTGTGTTAAATAGAATTAAATTAATTGAATATATAGTTTAAATACTTCTCAAGTAAAATGCTGAAATTACTGCTATGGAAAAAAATGTCAAAAAGTAAATAATAAATAGTACAAATAATTCAACTAAAGTTCAAATTGTAATAATTGTAATTATAATAAAAATAATGATGTTAATAAAGAAACTAGTAAAAATTGCAAAACTGCAATGAGCAATTGGTGTAAATTAGTGTAAAATTGCTAGTAAAATTCACAAACAATTACTGACCATGAAGGGAGACCAGTTAAGACCAGCAAACCACCTTAAGCACGTTTAAGCTTTTTTTCCCCTCCCTCTACTTACTACTCCCAACAGCCTATATGTTTATACAGAATTGACAACTTCTTTATTTCTTTACATATTTGTTTGTTTACATGCTGATTAGCTCACCACCATAAATAGATGACACAACATCAGCAGCCAGGAAGACTGTAAAGGTTAAAAACATGCAATTAATGTTTGTAATGTAAAGCGCCCTCCTACACACATCACGATTTAGATGCACACAGCGTGTCACTTGGCATTGTGCTTTTCCTTGGCATCTCTAAATTTGTCTAGTCACAACCACAATATATAAGGGCGTTCAGTTTGTGCACGTTGAATAAAACACAGCAGGCTATTTATAGGCTGTATTCTTTTTGTTCATGCACAGTTACAGTCATATCAATCCTACTCGTTTTAAATGTCTCTCTTATCTGACACACCCAGGTCAGGTTTTGGAGCTTGCACTAATGATCAAATGATATCATGAATCATGTATGTTAAATAAGGAACACATTTAAACCACTGTATTATATGAATTGCATTTACAACTCATATGCTTTGTATAGATGTAAATCAGCTTTTAAGATTAATGTTTGACACCTCAGTCACCTTTATCTGCTGCAATGACCTCACATTTGGTCTTAAAATTGCACAATGCACAATGAAGCGTTCTGTCCTATTGAAGGGCTTTGATTAACTTTGGTCAGGGTGCACCACAGCCCTGCGTGAAGCAAATAGGTAGCAGCTTTTTTTTTTTTTTTTTGGCTTGCACGTTTTACAAGTGTCAGGGGAGGTGCATTGTTGTCTTTAGAAGCAGGAACAATGCACAAAAAAACACTAAATAATCGCTATTTGGGTAACTAATTAAAGTTAATATGCAAACAGTTGAATTTTAAACGATATGAGAGACTGAATGAGACATTTGTAGCATAGTCACTGGATTCAGCACAGATTTCCGATTAATACAAAGCGATTTTATATATGCTGTCCTTTTTTGCTTGCTTGAATAAGTAGATACGGCACACACTGTCAAAACATTACAAAAGCAGCAAGGAGCCATTCTCAAGGGTTTTCTTAACGGATCTAGTAGTTTGTGTATAATTAGGCAAATATAATATGCATCACTTACTGTAATGTTTATTTATTCATTAATATTTAAATGCGTTTTGCTTAAAAAAAAAGCATTTTTTGCCTCCGGTCACATTTACACACAGCTTGGGCTGATTTTTTTTAAAGGAACAGCATACAATAACTAAGAGGACTTTTAATTTCGCAGGTTTGGTTTCTGCTAAGCTTTTTTTATTCATTATTTTTGCGACGCTCAACCACATTTATCTCCTTAAAATGACTAATTAGATTTTTAGCAAGTCGATAATTGAGTTTAAATCCGGTTAACCATCTTTCCTGTTCGCTGGATGCAACCAGTTTTCAAGTAAACCTGATCGGAATCTTCACAAGATTTTTTGGTCTGAAATAGTGTATTAAATATTTGTTTTTTCGAAGCATGCACTGAATTCATGGTGTCTTTTAGGATGGGACAAATACAGGATGCTGATTTCCGAGCTCATTAAATGGACACCTAAATGACCGTTTGTCCTCAGTAAGTGAGATCGATGTGAGTCCTCAGTGTGTGCTGAGGAAGTGAAGATGTTACGCAATTGGAGAAGACACTGATGAGTCCGCAGAGGAGGTGCCCCGTTCTTGCTTCGACTTTATTTAAATGCTATGCTTGTTTACAAAACCTACACGAAGGGCTGTAATGGCTTTGATTCATTCCACAAGACATTAGAGCAGTAGATCTATGTGTCCATCACCTTACAACTTATCTAATGTCTTATGGCTTTGCGTTTTCTTGGCTAATGTCTAAAGGGAAGCAACAGGCCTGTGCATTTCCCCTCAGTAATTTGAAGTAAGATTTATTTTGTCGTTTTCCCTCTCTCCTCCTTTCCCTGTTAAATTTAACACGTTCTTGTTTCAACCCCGAACCTTTGTGCGCTTCATAAGATGGACCAATTTTAAATGCCAGAATCTCCTTCACAATAATAAATGGGATTAAAGTGCTGTCTATGCTCAACAAAGAAATTGGGAAATTATGTTTTTACCTTAGCATGAATTTTATCCACTTAGGAGACGGCAGCTGCAAGGAAGCGCAGACAGCCATTTTACATTTCCATAATTTGGGTAAAAAAAGCCACAAGAGGTGTATTTTCAGGCACAAATGTGCTATTTGTCCCCCACCATTGTGTTCCCAGCACTATTCTGGTGTACTCCGGGACTGAAATGTTTGGTTCATCATGTTGTTTTGTCAGGCCTTTGTGCATTTCTCTGCCATTCTACTGTACATTATCAGACATTTGCATGATTGTTTTTGTATTTCAGCGCTGTTTCTTCAACCTTTTTACCACAAGGCTGCTTGTATGACAGAGGCCATTGTGTAGGCACCATCATTTTGTTTATTTGATTTTGCAAGGAGGAATTTTAAAGCAGTGTAGCATGAATCCCTCGCGCTTTTTTCGCAGGCGCTGATCACAGATTTGAAGTGCACGGCTGTTGAGAGGGTTTGTAAACAATACTGTAGCTGCATCATTCGATCTTAAGCATAAATATGAGATACAAAGAGCATGTCCAAAGGGCACAAGTGTTTGGAGATTTGTGTCCTCCTTAATCACTATTAATTTGTATTTTTGCTGTCACAACACACAAATGACATGTGGGTAATTAGGACCAAATTAAGAGGGTATTTATCATGGAGATTGCAATCAATTAATTAAAACCAATAATCTCAATATGTGCAAATTGGCATTTGGTATACAATGTAATTGTCGAACTGCATGCATGGAACACCAGAGACAATTTAAGATCCAATTTGATGCAGGGATGAAAGTGCCCTCTTAAAAATCTGAAAAAAAGTGTTAGATCAAAAAGCTTTTTTACAAGCACAATATTGTAGCCAGAACTATTATGTATTTATACAATAGAAATAGAAATATAAAAAAAAATTAAAATAATTATAATATATGAAGAAAAAAAAAACACTGTTTTAAATGATATCATATACAAATATATATATATTATATAAACTTTTTCTTTAAATATGTACATCCATATGTATTTTTATATATAGATTATAAATATACACCGTACACACACATGTTTTTTTTTTTTATTCATCATTTGACAGTGCTGGAAAATGTTTGTTCGGCATCCCAAAGCAAACCTAATGATATAAATGAATATATTTTTAGACCTTAAATATATATATACGCGCACACATAATTCTTAATTTATATGCGCCAGTTGCATATCTTCTGATTTCAAGGGTCAGTTTGGGCTAAGGGTGTTTTCATTATTCATTAAAGAGATCTATGGTTGCCGATGGCCCTAATCTACCCCACGGCCCACCGATGCAGTGATAAGCGTCAGGTTACCTGCCAGGCCGAGGCAGAGGCGGTTCAAAAGTCACATTGACAGATGTCCATATTGGTGTTATGCAAACCTGTACAGAGCGATTCCTTGTTTAGCTAAGCGGCCCATAAGTAATTCATTGTATTTAGCGAGAAGCAGCATCTGTTCGGCAGCCCCTGCGAGTAAACCCCAATTACTTGGCAGAAAGTGTAGCCTTTCCAGGTAACTGTGCTAATCAGCTAATGATCTCAGCGCAGAAGATTATTTTCCCAGTATTCATGTTTGGGAGAGGGATTTGACAGAATCTGGCGCCCACACATCAAAGTCTGCCAAGAAAAGTGTAAAGTCCTCTGGGGAACATGGGTGGAGAGAACCACAAGCAGCTCAACAAGTTCTTCTGACACTAATGTTTCCTTCACTGGCACTAATAATAGAAAAGTGCCCATCAATTTCCTTTCACCTGTGATCCCCAAGTGGCAGAAATTGCCGCTGCACACTGATGGCCGGCTTTCTCGGCGCAGCCGTGGTGCGGCGCTCAGGCTTCCCTGCTGAGAACTTCCTTAGCTTTCTTAAGGGGTGAGAGGGTAATTCTGCCTGAGTGTGGTTTCTGCACTTGACCTCTCTTTGCCTCCCTTTAAAGAGCGTGTTTTGATGAAATGGTGAAATCATTTCTTTCCAAACTTCTTGTCCATCTCTCCTGACCTAAACTGAGCGGTGTCCTCTCTGAAAAGCTGAAGATATTGTCTTACTTGCTCTTCCACTCTGGCCTCGGAGCCCCATAAAAGCTTGAGATTTGAGATCCATACAAGCAAAAAAACAAGAAAACACGGCTCAGAAGCAATCAGCGAGTGCTAAGGAGAGTGGCCGCAATTACAGAAATGCAAGACAAAAGCCATTTTAAGGCATTCGCCTAAAACATTTTCACCCTCATCTTGTACGATTCTTTCCCATCTTTTCTTCACTCCGGATGCCCACATACGAGGACTTGTGGGATGTGCCGTTGTGGCATTGTTGCAGGATATCAACCTACCCTGGTGAAAGGGAAGGTTCCAAAGAGGGGCTTTACGCAGCAATGCCATACAATCTTCCAAGGTACACATTCTTTACTGGCATCTGTGGTTTCACAACAACCTTCAAAATCTGTGGAACCTTTCCAATGCACCAAAGGATCTCCATAGTTAATATATACTTCATAGTTATATATTTAAAATTGTTCTTCTACTTGCTTAAAGGTGCCATAGAATGCATTGAGAGAATATTTGAAGTTCTCTGATATGTACGTAGAAGGTATGTAGCATAGGTAAGGGGAAAAAATGCCCAGAAACAGGTCCATTTACAACCCTAGAATTTGACCCTAGAATGAAACAGTCTGTTTTTGCCTTATTTGGAAGGTTCATGA
>JAUMHQ010000094.1:5743286-5754065 GCA_032361165.1 Enteromius paludinosus | reverse complement strand
AAAGGTGAAAGTCACCATAGCTTGTAGTATAGACTCCAACCCAACTTTGTCAATAGATTAACGGCGATAATTTTTTTTTTTATCGCGCGATAAGAGTCTCGCGTTAACGCCGATAACGGCCCACCACTAGATTATACATATTTACATATTTTCAAAATGTATTTGTTTATACATAATTGTGTGTGTGTGTACTGTGTATATTTATTATGTTAACAAATTACCAACAAAAACTTTTATTTTGGATGTGTTTAATCCAGATTGATTGTTTGACAGCACTATTGAAATGATACTTTAAAAAGGGATTTTTTTATTTTTTTATTAATTTCTTCCCAAGTGTTTAAATAAATAATATTATTTGATACAATTATTTTTCAAACTAAATACATTTTCTCCCCCAAGATGACAAGATTTCTCTTCTACTTTAATTTGAGGTTAACTTTTAACCAGTTGTTTCCTGGTTTCTTTTCTATTTTTTTGTGTTGGATTAATACTAGGGATGCATGATATCTGATACTGATACAGTATATATTTCCCTTTGTTGTGAAACAACACCAAGTTGCTTCTTAGCAGAAATGATAAACAAATTATTTTTCATTTTGGTTAATTTTTAAAGCAAAAACGTATTTGTTAGAATTAATAAACTCAGGTTGAGCTTGATCTGGACTGGTTGGTTTGTCCCCAGATTTAAAGACACCATTGTGAATGCCAAATACGGAGGGCACACAGAGGCAGTCAGGAGGCTTCTCGGGCAGCTGCCCATCAGTGCTCAGTCCTACAGCAGCAGCCCATATCTGGACCTCTCTCTCTTCAGCTATGACGACAAGTGGGTGTCTGTCATGGAACGACCAAAGACCTGTGGCGATCATCCCATACGGTACCTCTGAGTCCCTTTTATTAACCAGTTCAGAAGTGGATTTTTAGAGCAATTAATGACTGTCTTTTCATGTATTTTTTTTGTACTGAGTTTTATTCTTTTACAGGCTTAAAATGTAGACATATGCACAGTCTAAAGATTGTTGACAAAGACAGTGATTTGCAGAAGAGGCCAGAATGTTCGCCCACTTTTTCAGTATAGTGAAAAAGGAGGCCCAGCGTGAGGTCTGCATCAACTTCCTTGTTAAATCTTGAAACACTGAAGTGTAATTTCATGCCGTGACAGGCGATCTTTAAAACACTTCCTGAGAGCGCTCAAAAATTTCCCTGACAAATGTTACCATAATTCTTTGATGTACCAAACAGCAGTTCGCTTATGCTGTAAAACACACCGGTTTCTTGCAGTCGGCATGCGAGTTGGCATCGTTATTAACTGCCAGGTTTTTTTTTTTTTTTCTTCCGTCCTCCTGCAGATTCTACGCGAGGGACTCGGGATTGCTGAAATTTAAGATCCAGGCAGGCCTGCTGGGCAGACCCATTAACCATGCGGTCAGGAGACTGGTCGCGTTCACCTTCCATCCCTTCGAGCCATTCGCCATCTCTGTGCAGCGCACCAACGCCGAATACGTCGTCAACTTTCACATGCGCCACGGATGCGTATGATAACGCATGTGTGAGTAGAGGCGTGCACTTCCAGAGACTGTGTTTGTTTTCTTTTTATACATCTTTTTTTATATAAAAATCTTATTTATTACAAACGTGATTTCTTTTATGCATTTACACTAAATGTTTTTATATTCAGCTTTTCTGTTGCAATGTGCAAAATAAAATGCTTTATTTATAGTACAGTCCTGCCTTGTCTTGTTGAAGGTGAAAGATTATTGCTGTTTTTGTTTTTCGGGCATTAAACATTAAGATATCCTCAGTTCACATTCGTCATCTGCCATTTTTAACTAGCAGAGAAAGTATAGAATATGCTAATGCCCCCTTTTAGCAGTTTTCCCCTCAAAAGCCTAATGAAAGAGTTCAGCTTCCATTACCAAGCAAGCTCCCACATAGTCGACCGGCATTAACCAAAAAATGGAGGTGGGTTCGAAGCACGCAACACTAATGCCACAATAATAACAACAAAAACTAATTCTGAAATTGATTCATTATAGCCAGTTTACTAAGTGAGAGGCTTCCCTGTGGGAATACGATTGTTCAGTTGATAGAGCAGAGGTTGAAGAAAATGCATCTGTTTTAACAAGCACTTCAGCGCTGATTGAAGGACAATTTTCAATACGGGAGATTGCGACAGCTTTAAAACGCCAGCGTTTTTGTGAACTTCCATACGGAGGGGAAAGATTTTTCCCTCTTCATAATGAAGCCAAAATACAATTAGAACTAATAAATCGAACGCGCAAATCCCAGACGACTCGTATTTGGAGTCGCCCGTCTCGGTGGGAAAGAAGCATGTCAAATTTCCCCCCACCAGTCTAAAAGCTTTCTTTTCTTGAAGTTCCGCAGAGTGCCATTTTTTTTGAGTGGACCCCTAAGTGCAACTACTGGAAGTGTAATCATTCTCTCAAGGCTTTATGAATACGAATCTCTGATATCCCGCTAGTTACTGACAGAAATTTTCCCTGTCCAGCAAGATGACCGCGTTCTTGTAGGTGCTCCAGGCGCGGTTGTGCGCGGGGCCCCTGAACGCCGGAATGAATGCTTTTAGCAGCGGACTGGATTGAAAAGTGTGATCCTAGGGTTCGGCGTGGGCGGGAGTGGGAGGGTGTCGACTGTGCGACGTAGGGCTTCTCTCTCATTTAATTCATCTGTAATGGTGCTGCCGCGGTATGGAACAAAAAAATCTTACCGGGGTTATAATTTCCCCGCGCAATCAGTTCAGTTTTGCGCTGCATGGGAAAAAAAACAGAGAGGGGAGAGAGAGAGAGAGAGAGAAAAGGTGAAACGTACGGAACACTTGATTGAGGAGAAAATTAAGTGAAACGTTGTGAATTGTGATTGCATTATTCAACGTTTTCCATCGCATTCTTCCTTCTTTTGTGTTTCTATTATGCGTCGCGGTGACCTGTCCCCATCACAAATGATCCACACTGCTCCGGGTATGAGAGAATTAATTAGATAAAGAGAGAGAAGAACTAAAACATTTACCACAACAAAATTGGTGCTGACAGAGATGTTATGCCATGCTCTTTCAGTCCGGCCTCGTCACAGGCTTTAATAGCTGTCATTGTTGTGGCTGCCTGCGCTGTTAGACAGAGACGGTGCACCTTTCATTGCGCTCTTTATCGCTCTGGTTTAAAAGGTGTTACTGAACCTGAACCATCCATCATGGGCACGCTTTGTAAAACATGGGATATCTGTGTGTCGTCAATTGAAAATCTGTGCTACTCTCCAACCTTGTGACTTATTAGAAGGAACATTTAAAGTAGCTTGACATTTCAGCGTGCTTCACGGGGTTTTATAACGGCATCGGTCGGCTCTGCCACTGGTAAAGTTGCAGAGCTCATTGCATAGGTCAGTTGTCTACCTCCCTGGGTGTTATTCTACTCTTTACTTGTCGCAAAGTCTTTTATGATATGCAATTACAATCCCTTCTGGTCTAATTTGGAGTTGGCTAGAGTTATTTGAAGTATTTTGCAGTTTAAAAGAACTGTACTGATTTCAAGTTTGTTTTCTGTTTTTGGATTAAGATGATATAGATCATATAGATAAATTCAGTTCAACTAAATTTTGCATGCACTTTGAAACTATACGGGTTGACTCTGCTAAATGGAAGTGCGCGCAAATAAATATTTAATTGTTGTTATGTTAATATTTTTGTTTAAATATTTTATATACAATTAATTATTTAAGAAAAAGATTAAATGGTTAATTTCACTAATAAAAACTAACTGTTTTAGATTAATGATTAATGCATTAAAATTAAATTTATTTCCTAGATTAATCATATAAATGTAAACAAGTGAACAAAATACTGAAATATATTGCACAAAAAAAAACTATACTCTTTTGTAAATACTAAAATGTGGAACAGTTTTTTCAGAAATGTGAGGTCTAAGGTCACGTCTTTGCATTTTAATGGATTTTATTAATTACAATGTTGGCCAAAACAGTAATTTAATATTTTATGTACGCATTTTTGCTTCCTTCATGGCAACACGATTGGTGAACAGCATTTTTGATACATGCCTATTAAAAAAACGTTTTATTTCTATTTTTATTTCTCAAAATGTATATAATAATGCATCTTTGTTCGATTTTACATTAATTTTACGATTGAATTGGCCTGTGGCCTTAGCCCTTGGAACAACACAGGTGACAAGCGTTTGATGGCCCTTTAACACTTTTCCACTTTTTATAAGTATAGACTCTTCAAACTTGTAATCAGGCACTTATTTTGTGTTAATTAAGTCTGCACAAATGGCAGCAACCTAGCATGCAGAGAGGCCTCGAGTCACCTGAAAAACTTCATCTGGGTTTATTCGGCCGCCTAATTAGGTGTCCAGCTGCTTGCCGGTCGGCCAGCTTGGAGATCACGTCCAATCAGACGGCCAAGTAAATCCAGGGCCACTGAGCTGGGCTAAAGTGTGATATCCTGCGTCGGTTGGTGACATGGCTGACTGGGGTTAACCTGTGAAGAGGCAGCAGGTGCTGTGGGATTAAGTGTCCGCCCTGCCTCTGGTTACACAAGCTAATTGAACACATTCTGACGCCCTCTGGACACCTGGGGAAAGCCTCTGGACATGAGAGTGGGAGGGATCTGGTTTGGACCGTGTGTGGTTTGAGGAAAAAAATACTGACCCCTATTGTCTAAAAAGAGAGAGAAATAAAATGCGGTTTGCCTAAGCTCAAAAATAAAAAATCAATAATTAAAATCGTATTACACTGAGGAAAAAGTGCTGGAGAATCAATTGTCACTGTGAAATTGGTAGTTAAGGTGCGTTCAAGTCAGATACATCGTATTTATGAGTTGAAAGCACATGAACGCTGCCACAAAGTCGTTGTTACGAATGAGAAACTCTTTTATTTTCTTTAAGCCCAGAGTTTTAGTGAGTCAGTGAAAAAACGTATCGGATACAATGGACAACAGCATCTGTAAAGTTGTTGAAATTACTAAAATGATTCTTTTTTTTGTAATGTACAATAAAACTATATAAGTTACACATTATATAATTACAATATTTAACAAAATATTATATTATTTTCTAATTATAAAAGTGTATGTATAAAAATGTATGTAATCATAAATTTCATAAATTAAATTTTAAGAAATGTTATGCAGAAAAGTTAAATCGCCTTCTTTTTCCGACCAAAGTGAATCTGATGTCATAATAATGACTTGTCAACTCGTAAGTATGAACGTCTGAGGAGGACTTCCTTGACACAGCATCATTTCACAATTAAAGCAGTGGAAAGTAATGCATTGAGTTCTATGAATTTTAGTGAGGAAATTACTTTATTTACAATTTTTTACAGTGTATAATGGGCTGAACCCTTTTAAAAAGACTTTCAGGTTTTGAACCTGAACGATAGTTCACTCAAAAATGTCATTTAATTACTCACCCATGTGTCGTTTCAAACACATGAGCCCAACATTCATCTGTGGAACAGAAATGAAAATATTTCTGATGAGGCTTTCTAACCCTAAATAGACAGCAATGCAACTACCACGTTCAAGGCCCGGAAAAGTAATTAAGACATTGTTAAAATAGATTTGCTGCACCTTGTTTACAAAGAGAGGCATTCACACAAATGCATTGGGGTACTTTCTATTCTTGACTATTCTTTAATTTATATATCATTTCAAAGGCTGAAACAGAAGCTTAAAGTAAGTGCTTTGATGGTAAAGAGAATACAAGGAAAGAAAGACAAGTGTGTTGATCAATACGTTCTCTAGGAGCTCTGTTTGGTTGATGGTGGTGAAAGTAGAGTTTTGGAAGTTGTGGAAGAGTTTGAACAAAGCTTGAGAATGTTTGCTTTTATAGTTGTGATTATTTTTGAAAGGACTGTTTTACTTCCTTTTCTGTAAAGCACTTTGCATGAAATGATATATTGCTATATGAAGAAACTTGCCTTGCCTCACTGTAACAATTGTGTATCGAACTTAGACATGGAGAGAAGAAATTATAGAGCAAAGTCATTGTTTTTGCTTTGTTTGTGCACAAGAAGTATTCTCATAGCTTCATAAACTATATATATATATATATATATATATTAGTGATGTCCTTTCTGGGCCTTGAATGTTTCAGTTGTGTTGCTGTCTATGCGGGGTCAGCAAGCTCTCAGATTTCATCCAAAAATATTTTAATTTGTTATAATATTTAACCTAATCAAATTTATGGGTTTGGAACAACGTGATGGTGAGTAATTACAGAATTAAAATTTTTGGGTAAATATCCTTTTAACATCTCGACGAAGTACAGCACCAACATGATATTGTATCTTTAAGACTGTTTAAGATATCATAGTATTTTGTTAACACTTTATACTACATGTCCTTGTTACATGTACTTACTATTATGGTGATATGCTACAATTATTATTGTAATATTATTACAATAAATTATGCATAATTACATGCAACTAAGCCTAAAACACACCCTCAATCCAACCCTATCCACATTTTTCCTGTACGCGGAAGTAAGCCTATGAGTGAGGCTTCCGAAACCACAAAAATAACAACAATGTGCAGTAAATGGTAAAACTGTTTGTACTATACACCAGTGTGCTCATAAGATAATACAGTAAAATAGCATGATGGGACACACCAATTTTCAATATTAAGCAGCAAAACTAGCTATTAGGCTAATATATATTATTCGGTATTCATATGTATAATTACACTGTAATGATGACACATTAAAATAAAGTGTAACCAAAGAATTTTTAGGCTGAACTTAGGACCTGTGTGAAAGAATCACTCTTGGGATATGAAAAATTTCAAACGCTAATTAAAACTGCTGAAAGCATTGTAAGTTGATTCACAAATGAATGATCCCTAACAGTAGTTTTTGTGTATAAAAATCATACAGTGCAACTGGTTCTTTTAATTAATCATTTAAAACTCACTCAAAAAACGTATTAAATTGAGTGCATTGCCTTTCCGTGTTGGCAAATATGGAATAAGAATGATCAAAAGATTTTGTACCATGAGTTTACATGGAAACATATTTTTGTTCTTGAGCCGTCCTTGCAAGCTGCACACAAAAACATACAGCTCAAGCAGTATAGTCAGAGCAATTCATGAATGAGTGACTCTTAGGGGCTGGTTGCTTTTAGCAAATCAAACAGGTGCAGAGCAAGCGCAATCCAATGCATAAACAAATGTCTATTAAGAGCCGGTTCCCTTATTGAATTGTTCAGCAGGCTCACAAGTTCATGAGTTTCAAATCAACTACTTCACTAAACACTTTCTGACTGGTTAACTGCTACTGAAATACATACATAATTTTTTTTATTTATTAATTCAATAAAAAAAGGTGTGGCTTTTCTCAGTCAGAAGTGTGAGATAAATTCTCAAAGAAATCAATATATGTAAGTTCCTACGTTTTCCCCTCTGAAAATGAAGGATGTATGACTTAAATAAAAACATATATCAGATTATCATTGATATAGTGGTCAGGAGATGCTTGCATGCCGTCTGTAAATAAAGAATGTTGCTTATCTATTAGCCTCAAACTGGGCAAAAGGTTTCAAATAAGGTCAATGTTTGAATTAACGGTGAGTGGGCAGTACAAATAGCAACAGAAATGCACGTCGGTCAGTGGTTTCGGTAAAACATTAACTTGAAGTTAATTACGAGAGGAGGTCATGGACCATATGTTAGTGTTTGCGACATATATGTCGTGTTATCAATCTTTATGAGAATATAAGGCCAAAACGCATACATTTCCTACCACATGCGATACGAAGACAAGCCCGCTTCTGCTGGCCTGACCCTGGTTACTATGGTTACGATGTGTACTTTGTTGTAGCCACTGTCTGCCTGGTAACCCAGTTCTTGCTAATTGCTGTTGTCTTGGCAACAAGGCGCCCAATGTAATCTGGAAAAAATGGGTAACAATCTGCAACAAATGTACGTATTCATTAGAAGAATTCAGCCTCTTCCTTCTGGCGTTCCTTCGTCAGACTAGAGCACATTTTAATCTGTTTTCGGGTTGGAATAAAGTGACTCGACACACCTGACCTTACAAGATCACACTTATTTTGGCGCATCCTCGACTCTGGGCTGCCGGCCACCTGTTAGACAGCAGTGTAACATGAAACGGAAAGGGCCTGCTCTGGTGTAGCGTCGTGTGTTATCGTGTAATTCAATAGAGAGGACCTACATTGATTTTCACCCTTGTGAGATGTGCACATCATCATTCAGAGGAGACAATGAGTCTAATGAGCGTGTTTAGTTTAATAATTCACCTAATTTAATTCTGCAGTTACTCTTTGTATAATGGACCAAATTAAACGTGTAGTCCACTGTACCTTATACAACAGCTATTGCTTTGTAAAACCACTATCTTAACATATATGCTGCTGATTTCAAAACTGTTCCAGCACTCTCAGAAATAAGGTACAACTCTATCACCAGGGCAGAACCCTTTCCAAAGGTAATATGTACCATTTAGGTACCTTTAAGGGACTAATAAGCGCAATTTAGGAGTTAATAATGTATAAAAGTGTACCTTTTAAAAACGTTCAATCCCCATAGCTTTTGTACCTTTTTTTTCCGAGAATGAACACTATTTAAAGAGCTCCAATACTATAATGTAATCTTTTCTGTGAAAGGGATGTGATATAGGGCTCCAGAATGACAAAAAGCAGCATGTAAGCATTATAAAAGTGGTTTCTACATCTTTTTTCTGAATCCATGCGATGACAAAAAATCCTATTGCTTTTATGATATTTTTGTGGTGCTTCTCTTGGTCTCTCTTTATGACCTTAAATGCTATGTAGTCACATTAAAAGAGTACAGTGTGCTTACTGTGTTCATATTGTGTTGCAGAACACTTCTGCTGCTATTGAGGTAGGATGCAGAAAAGGTAGGGGTAGGTTTAAAGGGCTAGTTGACTCAAAAAAAAAAAAAAATTACCCCATGATTTACTCACCCTCACTACATCCGAGATGTATAGGACTTTCTTCATTCAGATGAATACAACCAGAGTTCTATTTAAAAATGTCCTGGCTCTTTCAAGCTTAAAAGTGGCAGTGGGAGGTGGTTATTCTTCAATAGTCTTGAAGTTTTACTATTTTTGAATCCATTCAGCCCATCTCTGGGTCTGGCGATTTAGCAGAGATCATTGAAACAGTTTAGACCAGTAGCATCTCGCTCAAAAACAACCAAAGAGTTTCGAGTTTTGTACCGGTGCTACAGCGGCGAAGTTCCTTGATTATAAGTACACAATGTAACTACAGAAGAGACAAGACGGGTACGGATCTAATCAGATCCAATAATCGATGCTAATCTGCATCTAAACGTGCTATCCTGGAGCCCAGACTCAAATATCTGTCGATTGCATTCGAAAACTGTACAACTCAAGGTTTATGCGCATATTCCGAGCATATTACAGCGCCATATGCTGGTCTGGCATGTATACTACATTGTTTTGTGTTGGGTTCACTTGGACGCATATATTTGGATTTGGATTGGATAGGAAAAGCTCTGGCTTTGTGCGGACGAAGCCCAAACGAAGTCCAATGAAGTGCATCCATCCATGCCTAAAAGTGCTTCACATGGCTCCAGAGGGTGAATTAATGCCTCCTTTTGGAAATCAATGTGTTTTTGTAAGTTAAATGTCATGAAACCCCCTTGTTTCAGCACTGGTGGTTCACACCTTAGATCTAAAAAAGGCATCAAAGGGCCGTGTAAAACTGTGGAAAAGTGGGAGAGTAGAGAGAGTGGGAACAGGGCAGAAAACAACCAATAAAACAAAGACCTACAACATGCATTATACAGACAAATCGATATTAATATATATTTAAAAAACAGAAAGAATAAAGGCAGTCACTTACTGTTTGCTCTTCATTAAAGTTTCTGTCTAAATCATTGTTTGCTGTCATCACATTCATGATCAGATCTACAGCTGTAGCAGCACATGCCCTTATTTGCGCATGTTTCATTTGAAGATATGATATGTGCATGTATATGATGCTAATCCATGTTTGGAGCATGTAAGAATAAAAATTGTGCCAGTCCACAATTCACAAAGCTCTATGGTACAAAATGTTTGCTACAAACACATTTCCATCTGTGATGGTAGGACTTGAAAAAACCAACCACCTACACCCAAACTTCAGCTTGCATCTTAGGGAAACGCAAACAGTACTTTTGTGTTGTCGCACCGAGGATACGAGCACTTCGAGGCATGTCTCTGGCACTGAGGAGAAGCGGTACTTTCTTATGCATAATACAGCGGATATTTTTTATATATACAGCGTAGGGATTGAGTTGAACAAGCTCTTTTTCATGAATAAATGCAGAAAACGCTCAGAATTGAGTGATGTAGAAATGGCCCTCTCCCGACCTATAGAGCCTATGCAACAAACCCATGATCTAATATTAACTTTGCTATTCCAACTGGAAAAATATAACCAATTTCCACTTATTGATAACATTTATGTGTGCTGATACACCGTGTCTACACCGGGCACAAATGAAATTTAAGGTCATCTAATATAAAGTGGAACCTTTTTTCTTTGTAATATTGTAGTTTGATAGCCCTTGTCTCAATTTATTTTATATCAAGATTGTTTAATTGATTGGTGAGTTGTAAATGCAAGTGTGAGCTGAACAGTTACATACAAAAAATAAATATATCTTTACATTTAAATATGCTTATACTACGGGGCCGTTGAATGCTTGAATCTGATTGGCTGACGAACGTTCTGAGGTGTGCAATTATTTTCAGGGAA
>JAUMHQ010000094.1:5705110-5715323 GCA_032361165.1 Enteromius paludinosus | reverse complement strand
GTAATGTAGGGCACTACTATTTTTGAGAGTAATATGTAATATATTACTTTTTTGAGTAACTAGCCCCAACACTGGTTTCCATATAAATGCTATTATCAACAAGGAAAATTAGAAGTGCTTCTTGAACACTAAATCAGCACTGAGACTATCGGGATGTGAACCAGCATAACCAAAAAGTTTTTGAACCAAATCACCAACCCTGCTTTGAAGAATGCTACCATTAATAGCTCTTTTATGTTTCAAAATCGCCACATGGAACTACTAAAGATACTAATACTGGTCAATTTCTCAAGCATATTAATATTTCCTAGCCTGAGTTGCATCATTCAATGGCACATGTATTGCATCACGCATAACTATCTGTCCATGGGGGAAATGGGCTTCTTAAGCAGAACAATGTTAACAGCACATGAACACATCTTCATAGACTACTGGCTTAGGGAAGCTCCCTGAAGATACCAGACAGCCCTGAAGATCTGAATAAATGATTAATTGAAGAAGTTTGAATTGCTGTTGCATATTCAGATTAAGGAGTTACACACAATCTGAAGAATTATATAAATAACAAAGTTGAAACTTGCAATTTCTAAGTTCAGTCGGAACTTTTAGATGAATGAGCAATGCCCTTTGAATCACTTTTTGATTTGCAGTCAACTTGAATATTGATGTCTGCAGCATTTGACCTCATCAGTCTTCAGAGAGAGACTCCGACTTCAGACATTTGATGCATAAGTAACAGGATGGGCCACGGGCGGAATTCAAACTGTTGCCTTCACTGTAATGACTCCTCCGATTGAGCCCCAAGTTTTTTAAGGTGAAACATACTTCTTTGCTGGTAGCTAAATAGCATTACGTCCAAGCTAACGGGCCTACGGCTAAATAAAGTCCAGCTGGATCAGGAGAAGCACACGGACTTATGTGTGCTCGCTGAGGGCTGCGCTGGATTTTAGGCTAGTGACGATGATTTGTTGCCTCGGGGCTCCATGAAATAAAAGGCAACGGATTAGTTCAAAACCTAGCAAATCTCAAGAGGCTAAATTGTACAGTAAGTGGTGCTTCAAAGCATCTCAAGTTTTGTGTGTGCTATGTATGAAAGCAAAGGATTTGTTAAATGAGTTTGCACAGTTGCTGTTTTGTTGCACCGTGTACTGTAGCCGTGATGTACAGTAGAGCTAGATGAAAGACCAGACCTAGATGTAAATTGAATAAATTCTTTTACTACTTTTTGGCAAGAACTATTTTAATCTGGATTTTAATCTAAATAGGCCTGCATTTGGAATACAGCCAGTAATTAGAAATTAGCTCATGTTACAATTGCCATGTTTCCATCATTCTGCTTTTATCACGAGTGATGGAAATGCTGCATTTCGAAGAAAATGCCCTAAAGTGCCCCTATTATGCCTTCTTGAATATTACCTTTCATGCAGTGTGTCGTGTAAAAAAGTACAAAATAATACATTTGCATAAGGTCCGCCCACATTTTATGCACATTTTATGCACATTAACTCAGAACGTTTCATCGTCAGACTCGAATTAGTATGGTACAGTCGATACCGTATTTTCTATGTATTGACAAGTCTCCAGGGCTGTTATTCCGTTGTGCAGTGGGCATTTAGTACCGCTGCACACGGTAGACCAACCCAGTCTCACAGCAATTCGAACATATTTTACGAGGTGGCTAATTTGTCCGACCTCACTCATAAGACTTCATGAGCGAGAACGCGATCACCACCATCTCTGCGTCCGCCATGACTCATCTGCACTGCAGCTGCTGCTTTGGGCAAATTAAAAAAATGCCGCCAGTAGAATTCTTACGTCAGCCTTGGTTGTAAATGTCTATTGGCTCTTGAATGTCAATTGCGTCAGGAGAGAGTGTCTTTTTCAATGTGATGTGAGCGCATTAACATAACGGGATAATTTTAAGCAATTAAAGCCTTGTATTTTCCTTTCTTCTTCGCATAAAGACATCATATGGCTTTAGAAGGACTTGAAATGCAACACAACTTGTTTGTAATGCTTTTTTACTGCTTATGGTCAGTTTTTGCAATAAGTACCTGTGACTTGTCTGTGTGTGTTTTTTATTGGTTAGGTCTAAGTGGTTAGGTTTAGGGTAAAGGTGGGGCTAGGCGCTACAATGAATGTATACATTTATATAAAATGAACCTGGTTATCCGTGCCTGGATCACGGCTGATGCGTGTCACTGACTTAGATTGGTATCTCTTCCGTGAGCCCATCATGGAATTTTTGGTGATTCCGTGACACTAGAACAGAATTTTGAACTAAGAGTGGTCACTATGCGGATTTTTGTGATAACAGGTTAAAGAATTCTCTTCTGTGCGACAAAGGCTGCATTTGATCAAAAATTACAGTAATATTGTGAAACACTATTACAATTTTAAACATGCATTTTTTATTCTGTTTTTTAAATTGAATTTTAAAATGTAATATATTCCTTTTAATGCAAAGCTGAATTATGTAACATTATTAGTCCAGTGTTCAGTGTCACACGATCCTTCGGAACTGATTTGGTGCTACAGAAACCTTTCCTTTTATCATTAATGTTAAAAACAGTTGTGTTGCTTAATATTTTTGTGGATTCTTTGATGAATAGAAGTTTCAAAAGAACGGCATTTATTTGAAATAGGAATCAGTTTTAATATTACAAATGTATTTATTGACAATTTAATGCATTATTGACAAATATATATATTAATATTTTGACAACATTCATATTTTCTGTAAAAATTACTACTGTAAGTTAATAATCTGTATATCTAATTTGCTTAAAGATGAACCCAAAAAATGGGTGTCATTTTATAATACTTACATTATATTATGTAAGTATTATATATTTTTTTAAATACTATTTGTAATTTTTTGTAGTTGAATTTCTAAAACATGCTATGTTTTCATATGCCTACTTCATAAAGGGTTGATAGAGCTTTAATTTGTTAGGTTACAGTGAAAAGAAAACAGAAAACCTGTTTGGTTTGGTTATAAGTTTTGGAGAAAACATGTCATCAAAAGAATAGACTGATCAGCTTTATAATGAGTTTCTCTCCACTAATGTGTTTTTTCCTCTAAATATTGTAAAATTTCATAAACTTTTAATGCATTAACATGTCAAAACAAGCAGCAAAAATGACTTTGTTGTTAGTGAGTGCATACAGTCTCTCATCTGGAGGTGTTGTCATTATAAAGGCATCACATCATTAAGACCAAACCAGCCGTGCGTTGATAAATAAGATGTGATGTATCCTTCGCCCACCCCTCACTTAAACTAAAAAGAGCCCTCTCGTTCCTCAGCGTGTGGACCTTCCTTGGGTCATTACACTTCAAAGTAAATAATATTTTTGAGCTTAAGCATACGTTCCCTACCGGCGTGAATGATGTGCACTAGCTCCTCCATTTCATGGCACGCTGCCTTTTGGGCTGAGAACCTTTTCTTGGCTCCATTATAATAACTATTAGAGACATGCATAAAATAATACTGTGTTGTGATGTGTAAAATGAAAATGACTCTTTTGAGATGCTCTCTCCTGCTTGAGTTTGTCACCAAGTTCCCATCATGCTTTTCACAGATCTGTCAGCTATCAATTATTACATCAACATACTGTAACGCTGACGTGACAATGACGGAACGTAAAGATGTCCCGATTAATTACAGCCTTATAGAGCTATGCTTAAGTATTTTTCATTCAATCATTTACATACATCAGACTCCTTTGTTGGAATTTCTACATGACGGCTCCAGAAAATAAACAAGTTTGAAATCCTAAACTCTAATATGAGTGATTACGCAACTGGCAGTCAACAAGCAGCGCTAACTAGTACTCTGTCGCTAATTCTATTTACACATGGTTCACAAATGTAGCAGGTAGAAGTAAAAATTACATGTTTCGAATCATAAAAGATGCAATTTACAGCTGGTGGATGATTGCATAAATGGTGTTATTCACTTGGGATAAAATCTGACTCAACAGGTTTGTGTATAAGCAGTGGCTATTTTCCTGGATTGTAAACCCTGGTGTGAATATACAGTAGTAATATACACCTCTTCTGACCACATAGATTAACGGTCTGAAAGGTAGCAATGGATGCCTGGTATACAGTTTTGAAATATTCATGAGGATTGTATTTGCTCGGTTCTACAGGGAACAGTCGCTATCATCAATAGTAAATGTTTGGTGAGAAGGCGCCAGTGAACGTTTGAGATCTCTTTCAAACATCGTGAACATCGATGAGATTTTGTTACACGCATATTTCTCAGTATTTTTTCTCTGTGTTTGTCAGTATCATGTTAATGTTGAGGATGTCTGCATTTCTATGCCAGAGCTCTGTTTCCCAGCGTGCACTGCTGTATGAATGAGATAGGCTGCGTTTTTGACTTATTTTGTAATGTTCAGGTGTTTATTTAATCTATAATTTAGTCTGGTTGTCAGAGTTGTTGAGTTTCATGCTTTGTATTTTGGATCTCAGCAGATTCGCAAGCATCTCCCTTAAATGTTTGTGAAAATAATGATCGTAAATTATTTATGTTATGAATCGTATTATTAACACAGTGCAGTTGGTTTGAAACACTATACTAAAATCTAAAAATATTATACAAAAAATAATTCAATTAATAAAAAGATATTAATTTTGATAATCCCATTCAAAATTGACTGTATAATAATAAATAAATGCTATATATGTGTAACGAAGCGGACGAGTCAGAGAGGTAAAAGTCAACAAAGGTTTATTTTCCACAGAATATAACTGAACAAAGGTGAGCAAACGTAAATTCTTCCAATTCTGGGTATTAGCAAACAAACTGAAAAGTCTTTGTCTTTTCCTCGTAGGGGAAAGCAACGGAGAACACAGCCACACACCACAGGAGACGATGGAGACAACTATGGAGACGAGGAGACACACAGGAGCTGAGAAGACACAGGGAAACTCACGGAGACTTCTGCAAAGCACAGGTAAGGAGACAAGGTAAGTCAAGAGAGCATGTAAGAGTCCACTTTCGAATTACGAGCTTGGACGATGACTGAACTGTGGTGTGTGCTTACAAAGCGTGCTTCAGGTGAGAGTTCCAGGTGTGTCCAATTAGTAATCTGGTGATAGCTGAGTGACAGGGAAGGTGGAGTCTGGTGTAGAGTCTGGCGTGGATGTGACAATATGTATGTGTGTGTGTGTACTGAGTATATTTATCATATTATATATATATATATATATATATATATATATGTATATATAAATACACAGACTTGTATATATTTAAGATAAATCATATTATTATTATTATATTCATTATATAAATATATTCATGTTGTTACGATCCTAGCCCGTAGTTCCATCACTCCCTCCATTCTGTTTCACTCTGGACTCTCTGTAGCTTACCGGACTCAATATCCCATAATGCACCACTCCCCGTCAGCTGTAAAAGCGCACCTCACCCAAGAGATCGCGAAGTGTTTGATCTGCTATTGCTGTCATCTCTGAGCGTTTATCTGTGTTTGTGTTTCCTGTGTTTGACTTTTGGGTTGTTATACTGTTTACTCTTTGACTGCCGCCAGCCCCGATCTTCTGCCTGTTTTCTTCGACTTCGATTCCAGCCTCTCTGTATTTCTCTGATTGCCATTGCTCTGATCCTGCCTGCCGACCATGAATAAAATTATGCATATGGATCCGTCTTAAATACAGTAAAACTTTACAAAAAAATTCTATACTGTATATATTTTTATTTATATACACATAACAAATATACACATTGCACACACATATATTACTTAAACAAATATTTAAAAGTATTTTAAAATCATTTGACAGCACTAATTTTTAATTATTATAATTTAAAATACTTTACAATGTAAATTTATAATAAAACTTAAAATGACTTGCAAACATTGTATGTGGTAGGAATGTAATATACAATAAAATTATATAATTAATAAAATATTATTTTATATTAATATTATTATATTTTTTATTTTATAGTTATTTATAGCTTTTAAAAATATTATTTTGATCATTTGTTGTTCAGGAAAATTACTTGTGAAGTAATATTTTTTCTTGTAATTGTATTGTAAAAATTGATTAAATAAATTGATTAAATTGAAAATTGATTATCTATTTTGACACCCATCAAGAATTTTTAATCTATGTCAACTGTTCATAATACATGCATTTATGGGAAAATCCTCATTGCACTGACTTGGCTTCACGTAATTGGCAAAATGCAGTGAGCTTTTTGTCATATAGTGCTTCAGATAATGAGGTGAAAAGCTATACCATCTTTGTATGAATGGCTAAATATTTAATAGCGCCACACTGTTCCTCAAGCTATGGGGGCAAAGTATGGATCCTTGATTTCAGTGGCGTCTTTGAAGGCTGATGAACCCTTAAAGGAAGCGAGGCCATGCAGGAGGGCATGCTTTCAGTTGGGGGCATTATAAAATCTGCCTTTCAAACCGGTCATTTTAATTTTGAATCACAGAATCGCTTTCTGAAGACCTGCTGACACCTCATTAGGAAGACGGTGGCAAAGCAGAATTAATAATACACGCAGAAAAAAAGAGCCAATCTTGCTGCTCCTTGGCTCAGTGGTCTGTTCTCTCCTCTGATTAATGCTTAAATAAACTGTTTACACAATTTATCAAGTAGCTTTGATTAGATTTTCTATTTTCATCTTTCATCCTTTAAACTCTTTCTGTTTTATGTTATTGTTTTTTTTTCCTGTTTAGATTTTCTGTCGTAAATGAAAAAGATAACTAAAACAACATTTTCATTCCCTGAAAAAAAAAAAAATAACTGAAAAATAAATTAATAATAATAATAAAAAAATTATATATATACATATATTCAATAAAATGTTTTACTTGATGTACTAAAATGACTAAAATTAAATTAAATCAATACAATCTGTAGACATATATAAAAAAATAGCCTTTTATCAGATTTTATATTTTCATCTTTCAAATTCTTTCAAACTCTTTCTCTTAAGTTTTCTGTGGTTATTATAATTAACTAAAACTACATTTTAATTTCTTGAAATAAAATGAATGTTAACCGCAATAAAAAAAAAAATCGTTTTTTTAAGTTAAAAAATTGTTCTTCTTATTTAACTTGATGTACTAAAATAACAAAAACTGATGAAATGAAATGTATTAAAGCCATATAGAAATATAAATAAATACTGATATATGATAGGATTTTATATTTTCATCTTTCAAAATGTTTCCTTTATTTTATTGTTATTGTTCTATTTAGGTTTTCTATTATTATTATAGTTAACTAAAACTACACTTTCATTACTTTTTAATAAAAAAAATCATATTTCTCACCCAGCACTTGCACAGGTAGGGCTCAACCTGTGCAGAGCACATGCCCTTTTTGTAATTAAACTCGGAAGTGGCCTTTTTTGGGGGGAGTTTTTTTTTTTTTTTAATACATCAATGCTATTGGTGACCCTTTAAGTTTGTTTGTCTTTTTAACAAATATTTAATCAATTAAAGGCATTATAAAGCGTATCTCTTAGAACCGCTCAAACTGCCAGTCAAACTTCACAACTCCGCCCCCTGAGTCATAGACCAGAAGCAGATGAATGTCTTTGTCTTGTAACGGTAAAATATCTTGTTGTTAGTGCAACTTTGTCTTTATGAAATAAACAGAAGTATGTCTATAAAGGTTCATACCATGCATCACCACACCAGTGTGATGTTGATGTAATGTGATGTTGTTTTAATGATGGACAAATTGCACACAATCGCTGGTCAAAAACCCGCGGTGTAACTGCATCTGAGTTTGACACAGCAGCCGAGTGATCCTGGTCAGCTAGGTAAAACAGATTATAAGAAATTTCTATTTTTATTTTATGACTGTCTGCTGAATGTGCATGTAAATTAAATGATGTAATTTATTAACATTTCATCATATTATATAGTCTATGGTCACACAGCATGGTAGGTTAAAGTTTACGATGCATGTGTTTGCTGGCTAGATTTGAAAAAAAATATATAGTATTGTATACTCCCTGCTCTTTTGCTTTTTTTCAGTTTTAGCACATGCCCCTCAAAAGGTCTGTGCATGGCCCTGTTTCTCACTATTTATAATGCATCTATCTTTCTATTTATATATGTATTGTTTATATTTTTAGTGCTGTCAAATGTTTAATCGCGTCCAAAATAAAATGTATTGTTCGCATAATATGTATATATTTGTATACTTATTATTTATATATAAATACATATGCATACATTTTTAAAGTAGTAAATCACATGTCTATATTTATACAATTATACAAATAAAATTATTATAAATAAACATATTTAATATATAATGAACATTTTCTGAAATATACATGCATGAGTGTGTATTTATACATAATAAATCCGCACATTATAAACAAAACTCTTATTTTGCATGCGATTAATCGCGATTAATCATTTGACGGTGCAAATTACATGTACAGTATATGTCCTCCCATTATATGCATCAATGCTTTTGCAAAAAAATGAACTGTAATGCAATAAATCTCCCAATATAATTATAGTAAAATGATCTCAGCTGGAGTTGAAGTCTCACTCAGACCTGACAATATCGATGCCCTGTAATAAAAGACAGACTGCTAGCTCATCGCAGTGGTGGCTCCATGACTCTTGGTCATGACCTGTTGTACCTTCGCAGATGGTGAGCCACAGTCGATGCCCCAGATGGTGATACGTTATCTGCTGTGAGTAAACCGAGCCCGGGCGGTGATTCATTTTCCCTCATCCCCCGTTTTATTTCGCCTCCGCCGTAAATGTCTTTTGATTTGATAAACCCTAATGTGCAGACGCAGTTTTCACATTTCACTTTTTGAGAGCCGTCAAGCTTGCCGCCATCGTCTGTTAGGAGACAAGTATGAAAACACTGAATTACTGCATGACATTCAATGTCAAATGTTCAATTTCGCTTAGACGATCCATTGCCCCGAATCCATTTCAGCTGTCATTCACAAGAGTTGAGGAATAACTAAATGTGTGTAATATATTCCTTCAGCTCGAGTGAGTGCATAATGACTTCAGTCGTTCAGTCACCTGAAAATTGTCAGCAAATTCTAGATGTACCCTGTTGCAGATGTATAATTTTACATGAGACAGTAACAGCATAATCACAGCAATTACACCGAGGTACATTGACAGTTTCATCTCCAAAAGAGTGAAGTGCTGATATAAAGGTGGTGTGAAGCTTGGCACGTCATATTTTCTATACACAGTATTCTCCAACAATGCCATCATGATGGGTTATTACTTCTTCTTGTCTGTTTTCTCTGTTAAAGTCACTGAAATCAACAACAGCTGTTGTTAAAATTGCCAAGAGTTTCTGCATATATTCTTCAGAATTTATGAACAAGAAATATTTATCATTTTTAACAATGTTGACAGTGTTTTGCAATACTTTAAAAGTGTTTACTCTCACTTCTGGCCAATGTATTCTTGCAAAATCTTACTGACCCCACAGCATACGTGACCCTGGACCACAAAACCAGTCAAAAGGGTCCATTTTTCTAAAATGCTAAGATTTCCATTGATGTATGGTTTGTTAGGATAGGAGAGATATTGAGAAATATTGAGAAGAGAATGCATATTACTAATCAAAAATTAAGCTTTGATATATTTACAATAGGAAATTTACAAAATATCTTCATGGAGCAAAATTTTTACTTCATATACTAATGATTTTTGGCAAAAAAAAAAAAAAAATTAATTGTGACCCATTCAATATATTTTTATTATTATTTTTGCCTATTGCTACAAATATACCTCATCGACTTAATATACAGCATTATTTATTACTTAAACATAATTTTTTTATATAAATGAAAAATAAATGAAATATAATTATTGTCTGTAAATTTGTGAATGCTTTCATTCTGTTATGAAATAGAATGATTCATGTTATGCTTTTGATGAAAAAATATGTTTTATATATAATTATATTTATTATTTTGTATTATTGATATTTAGGCGTAAATATGTGCGCTATTATAATATCCATGATTAGTTTTTTGTGATTTAGAATTGTATACATTTTATATTGTATAATATATATCTATTCAGAAATTCTATCTATGTCTATCTACTGTCATATCTATTGTTCTGTCTGATTTAACATAGTTTTCAAACTCGTTTCGGGAGGAGAAATCAGAGGCAGTTAATTATGATCTCCGCCTCCAATCATCCTATT
>JAUMHQ010000094.1:5672669-5685620 GCA_032361165.1 Enteromius paludinosus | reverse complement strand
TTATTCTGTTCCTCAGTCCGTATCCAGATCAGATGGTGTACCAGCACCAAGAGATTATCTTCATTGGAGACCAGAACTAGAATTAGAATTAATTGGAAATTAGGTGCTGGGCGTCCGGCCAGAGGAGAACTGGCCCCAACTAAGCCTGGTTGTCACAAGGTTTTTCCCCCCATTCTCTCATGGATGGCATTTTGGTTCCTTGCCGCTGTCGCCTCTGGTTTGCTTAGTCGGGGACACCTGATCTCTAGTGATTGTCACTGTTTTGACTACAGAGACCGTCTCTGCATTTGATATATAAATTTTAATTCTCGTCATTATACATTACCATCACTCTGTTCTACTGTTTGATAATGTTCAGTGCTTTGCTACAATCTGTATTGTTAAAAGCGCTATATAAAAAGTGACTAGACTTGACTATCCTTTGGTGAACAAGCTACATTTCTCCAAATATGTTTTCTGTCATCTGTGGATGAACATTTTCAAGTAAGCGTTATTATGATAATTGAACTGATAGCTGTTTGGACTCTCAATCTGACGGCACACATCTTAAACAAATGTTCATTTTTGTGTGAACTATTCTTATATATACATTGCATATGCTTACATGAATTTTAAAGGGTTTTTAGCTGTATGTACTATTGCATAAATGACTAAAATTACACCACAAATGCACGGGTTTTATCACGGAGGAGCCCTGCAAATGTTCCTTTACAGATGTAACAATTATTATTCGAATTGTGAGTGCATTTTGCTTATATTTATCTCAAACACAGTGTTTTCTTGTTGTATTTTGGTGCAAATGTTTCTCTAACAGAAACATTACAGCCGGAGTGATGCGGTTATTAGATCAGACCACATACTAACTGTCAGTGCATCTCCATTTGCTGCCATTAGTTGCAGGAGGGAATGTTTTAGCTGGGGGACGTGGCAGAGGATGTGGTCTCTGTTGTGGCCTGAGATGATTCACTTCGGCTAGGTCATAAAGCCCCATAATTGCTGGGCCTTTCTGTTTTATTGCTATTCATTGCAGGGAGTACGAAGCAACTCTGAGGCCAAATGTGGGACCCTGCGAGCCCTTTAATGGACATCTATGCCCATTTTGGGCTCCGCTATGATTCAAGATAGAAAGAAATAATTGAATAGGGCACGGATAAATGGCTTTGGTTTGGGCAAAAGCAGATGCTTAATGATCAATAGATAAGGCCAGGCAACACTGTGCCGGGATGGAGTCTCTGGTTGTCATTGGTTTATGGTTGGTGATGCTTCAGGCTAAAGGAAGGATTGTGATCTTAGAGGTCAAAAGAGCTGTGTGTTTCTCCTTTAAAGTGACTGTACCATTGGAAAAGTGCTTGGCTTAAATCTGTGATTAAAATAGATTTTCAATGTTGCGTGCAAACTTGTGAAGCTAGAGTGCTGATTTTATTAAAGCAATAGTGCACCCAAAAATAAAAGTTTGCTGAAAAAGCACTCCAAGATGTGATACAACAGACTCCAAACAACTGATAAAACAAGCAATTAACATCTTATGAAGTGAAAAGCTATAAAGTAACAAATCCACCATTCGTTTCATCCTTTTGAATGAAACCATTGCTTTTTTAATTTATAATCGATAAAAATGCTTCCTCCAGTGAAAAAAAAAACTCCATTCCTCATTGTCCTCAAAATCCACCAACACATATTTGCTTAAAACTGCTTTGTACTGTTTTGAATTGTAAATGGTATTTGATCTGTGCATATGTATCTCCTTGTTCAGATGGGAATATAAAAAACAAAAGACTTCAAAACAACAGTTTGAATTTTTGGGACAAAACCAAATACAGTCTGTTATTGTGATCATATAATTTATAATGAAATAAACTGTACTGAATAAATGCAGAATAGGATTTTCACTGGTGGTCTTTGGGACACATTGAATGTCTAATGTTTTCTTTATCATTTTTTAATGCTTAACATGGTTTAGGTTCGTCACAGCCCACAGACCAATGGGCCGCACTTGCTGGTTTTTAATGTTTTTGTGGCTTAAATAGGATTATATGTTACACTTTAAATTAATCATATTTTACGCTCCTCTTAAGACAATCCCCAGCATGCAATTACCAGAAGAAGTGCTCTTTAGGATTTATAATTTCATTATTTTTTTATTACCACAAAAAAAGTAAATTATTTTACTTTGCCTCTATGTGCATGAGAGCTTGTCATGTACTTATTATTTGGGTGAAATAAAAATAGATACATTATGATTCGAGACACCAATTGTAAAAAAAAATAAGATGCCAGTTATATTTATGATTTCAATTTTCTCAGATGATCTCCCCTATTTTCATATTTGATTCAGTAACAGCTACAGTATCAGAGGACGGCATTTCAATTTCCCATGTTTAAATTATCTTTTACATTATTGTATAAAAGACTATGACTTTGCGTTGACTCCGACTGGCTTATTTTGATTAATGTAATTCCCTGAACTAGAACCTTTTATTTAATGAACAATGGAACACGCGCATTAATAATAATGTTTAATACTCCTATACATGTATTCATAACTTGGAGAGTTTGGAAACACGGGCACCATTTCAGAAGTTTGTTTTTCTTCCTAAAATAGGTTTGAAACAAAGCAGTTTAATAAAAACATTGTTCGGCCACTCTAACACATCTAAACGCAAGCTTCAAATGCATGGCACGCAAAAGAAAAGGCACATCTATAAAGAAGCATAAACGTTACTGTACAGAAAAAAAGGAGCCTAATGTTGGAAGGGTGTTTTTCTGCCTTGGAGTTATGTGTATGCTATTCTTAAAATGCTTCAGATGACCTTTAGCAGTAAAAAAGTAATAAAGAATAGCATCATATCTAAAAATACATTTTGAATGCAAATCAGAGTGGTTCTTGCTTATGTATTTCTTTGTAGCTGCCATTTTATTTGGCTGGTGTTATAGTCGATTTGTTGACAAAGGAAGGTTTTCTGGCATTGAACTGAAACTCAAGCTGTATATATGTGTGCGTCTGTGCACTGATTGCAGGTCAGCAGAACCAAGACCTTTACCATTCTCTTCGATCTGCAGTATGACAGGAAAAAGTACCCGAAGAGCCCACGGTCACGGCCTGCAGAGAGCTGTTGTCTCCCGGCTTGTAATCTTCATCTTGTGACCCCACTTTGTGGAGGTCCATCTTCTCCATTACCAGCAGATGTTCTACCAGCCTTGTTGGAGTCATCCAGGACACACCCATCAACCTCCTGAGAATGGGAGTGGGGTTTTAAAAAGGTTTGTCTGGTTGGTTAAAAGACACGAGCTCTGCTAAATTGTCCCTATGGGTGCCCTAAAATGGATTCTTGACATTGATGAATTGGCTCGAATGAGGAACATGATGATATTTCACCCTTAACATTAGACAGAGTGCAACTTAATGCCCTTTGGCACACAAAAACAGAAGCAAAAAAATACCCAATCAAAAAAGCTTATTCTATCATGTTGTTTCCACACGGGAATTGAGTCTCCCTATTGGTTGACATATAGTTTGCATTAAAGCATTGTGTGCTGATTCACTGGTGTTTCATGAATGCGGATGCCTGCGTAAGTATTCATATATAGTCAAATAGTAAACATAGAATATACTAATATACTGACAATTCTTTATGGCATTTCTTCTGAATCCTATTCCATGGTGGGAATTATGGGCTTGTATTTTCTGTTGTCAGTTGCCCATGACTGACAGCATACTTCTTTTATATCAGCCATATTATGGTATCATTTTACAAGGTTTTTTGTTTTCTCTCTCTTTTGATGATAATTAGGGATAATTATTTGTGATAATTTTGTTGATATTTGTTGATAATTATACATATAGTATTGTAAAATATTTGTAAAATTATAAATACTTTTTTTCTATTCAAACATTACTTATAATTTGATGCAAATCTGATTTTTTTGCCTCATTATTCCATACAATAACATTATTCACACGATCCTTCAGAAATAAATACAATGTTCGGATTCAGTGTGCAAGGAACATTTGATAATATTATAAATATATTTATTAATATATTTTAATATCAATATGATCTATTTATCTATATTTATTTTTGCTGAAAATGGTTATGCTGCTTAATGTGTGTGTTTCTTATAATCTTCATCTTATAAATATATATATATATATACACAGTATATGTATACATTTAATTATGAATAAAAGGTTGATTATTGCTATTATAAAAATAATGATTTGTATATTTGATTTTTTTTACTGTATAAAAAGAATTGATTGTATATATACACACTCTAAAAATTCCTGGGTTATTTTTTCTACCCAAATGTTGGGTTAGGCCTTTTGGGTAAATTTTGGGGGTTATTTTTTCAGTCTTGGGTACTTTTTGAGAAGTTCTATGTAACCCAAATGCTGGGTTATTTTCTGGGTCATTTTCACTGAGAGCTGAATCAATGCACCCCCTCCCCAACCCGGACGCATCAACCCAGCTCCTTGGGTCAAATCGACTGGAGCTGACTGAATTCGAGGTGGAGGTGGAAGCCACGCACTCTCTGTAATATTTGGATAAATAAGGTTTGTATCAATATATTCATACGAATAACATGTGTTGTTTAACCTTTTAATACACATAACAATATTGAGAGCTAAAAGACAAATGAAAAAAAAATAAAAATGTTTATGAAAATGTTTTACTGGCAAAATGCTGTGTCATTTTTGTGTTCATACTGTAGAATAAAAACAACAGCTTCATAATTTAGACTAAAAATAATACTGCTTTGTGACAAACAGTTGTTATTGAGATGTATTAGAGATTTAATTTGATGTGCATATGAATTAATGTGTTAATTAACTGTTTTTTGGAGTTTCATTTTTTAAATGTGAGAACATTTTTTTTTTCTGCTACAAACCATAAAAATGAAAGAAGTTTTCAATGCTGTTCATTAATTGAATTTTATTGTATATATTACAAATATAAATGAAAAAATAAAGCTAATAGTGTTGACCCATTTTTCATCATGTGGTATATTTATTTTTAAAAATTATTTTAAAAGGTATAAAAATTAATTATCTGAAAATATAACCCATTTATTAAATCAAATTAACCCATAATTTTATTTAAAAAATAAGTTTTGGGTAGAAAAACAACCCATTTGGTGGGTTAAAATTAATAACCCAACTTCTTGGGTTAATTAATGTAACATTACTTGTCTATTTTGTTTCATGTTTTTGGATTCAATGTTTAGTTTCGTTTTCATTGTGTCAGTGTTAGTCTAGTCTTCCTTGTCCTAGTTCCGTTTTGCCCTTATATGGTCTTTCCTGTGTGTGTTGTAATTATGAGTTCATTCCTTCCACCTGTGCCTTCCCAGCTGTGTCGTGTCTAGTGATTAGTCTTCTGTGTATAAAACCCATGTCTTTTGAGTTCAGTCTTGTCCGTCAACCATGATGTTAGGTGTCTAATGTGCTTTTGTAACAAACCTTTGATTTGTTTATTAAAGAAATATATGTTTATATTTGAACTCTTCGTCTCCTGCGATCTCCTTCGCCACACCGAAACGTTACAATTAAACCCCATATGCGTTCTGTCCTATATTTACCCAGCCCTTGAGTTAAAAACTCAAGTGCACGATTACTCACAATGAATCAAGTTTAATCCTATTTTAATCACCTACACTGATATATTTGTATTACAATATCAACCCTGTTACCATGACATTGTATTTTTTTATAATCCTTCTAAGAAAGCCCAGCAATGTTGTTTCTTCCTGAGAAGGCTGAGGAAGGCCCAGCTTCCACCTTGAATCCTCACCACCTTCTATAGAGGAACTATTGAGAGCATCCTGAGCAGCTGCATCACTGTCTGGTTTGGGAATTGTGCCATATCAGGCCGCAAGACCCTACAGCGGATAGTGAGGACAGCTGAGAAGATCATCGGTGTCTCTCTTCCCTCTATCGAAGACATCTACACCACACTCACACACACACAACCATTCACCTAAATAACGTTGGGACTGAACTGATAAACACACATGCACAAACACACTGATCAACCATCTAAAAATTGTACATACCAACCTGGAAATGCTCTTTTGCACAATATTTGTTTGTAAAACTCTTTTCTGCTGCTATCTACAGGTAAATGCTTACTGTTTCTCATTGCACTACCTTCAATTAATACCACAGAGCACTGGAACATAAAGTATTATGCTGTTTTGTTGTCATTTTTGTCTGCACATTTGCACATGCACTTTGTTGTCTTTGTCTTTTTTTCTGTATAGGTCTTTAGATAGGATAGTTTCAGTTAAATTATAATGTTAATCTGGTTTGTCTATTCTTAGTTAGCTAGCTAGTCAGTTTTTTGTTAATTTTTGTTGTAACTTATGTCATTCTGTATGTAGCACCTTGGTCCTGGAGGAACGTTGTTTCATTTCATCGTGTACTAAACTGTATATGGTTGAAATGACAAATAAAGCCTACTTGACTTGACTTGACTAATATATATATATATATATACAGTATATATATATATATATAGTACGTGCTTTATTTATTTATTTCTTTTAAAATGCACCTTGTAATTTTATGACATTCGGTCTACCTTGTTACCACCAACTTCCAAGCATCCATGAGACTTTTCGAGGCAACCAGCTCATAGAATGACTAATGTGAAGTTAATTGTTGTTAACTGGCTTGTAGCAAACACTCTTCAACCAGAGCAACTACATTGACTAGAGAATATGTGTAACTCAAAGCCTGAACAGTGAGCAAAAGTCAATTCAGTAACTCTCCAGTTCCTTGAAAAAAAGCCAACAGCTCTTGTATGTTTGACCATTATGTGACCACCACTCTGATCCCACCCTATGATTTAATTCACTCGCTGTATGTTTCAGACACTAAATCTAGAGTGAGGTGTAATTTATTCACACTTTGCTCTTTCCGTCACAACGCAGACAACGACTCGGCTGCAGGTTTGTGGCAGTGTGACTGCTTTCAGCTTTAGCTTGTGTTCTTCTGTTCGGTGAGTGTGAGGAACATGGACAAATTTAATAAAGGAGGAGTGTATCCTTTCGCCCACTCCGAGGCCACACACAGGCTGTTACTCAGAGAGGGTGAGAAACAGACAGAGGGAAATAGATCTTACAAAGGTTGAATCACATCGTTACTCAGTGGCATACTTAGGCAACACACAATCTCTCTTTTTCGCATTCGCAAGCACACAAAATAACAGTAACAAATAAATAATGAATTTAATAAATATGCTTAATAAAAATAAAACAATACTAATAATAACAATACTAATAATAAAATCCCAATGATAAACCTTGATATATTATTGTAATAATTTTAAAGCAATAAAAGAAACTTTTCATTTCAAAGTCAGTTTATTAATGCTTTTAAAAGACATCTCTTATGCTGACCAAGGTTTTAGTACCAACAGTACTGTTGTAAAAATGTGTGTATTTTGTACTTGTTTTTTTTTTTTATATATATAATTACAATTTTAATTTATTTATTTGATGGCAAAGCCAAATTACTCCAGCCTACAGTGTAAGATCATTGTTAAATATTCATTATTATATCAAAAAGAAAAAACGCTGAAAATTTAGATTTGTCAGGATTACAGATTACAGGAATAAATAACATTTTAAAATATATTCAAATATGGAAAAGAACAGTTATATACATTTATGTGGTTATATTTTGATGGACAAAATTCAGACTTCCATCCATATAAAATTTTTGTCCAGTGGTGAAAAAAGATTTCTAATAGTGCAAAGTAACCATTTTAAGCCTTACAAATGACTTTTGTTTAGATCATTGCCATTCTATCTACCTGTGGTGCTCTGGCATAAATATGCACTGGCCCTTTAAAACAGAAGGTTTGGCAGTGTCCCTTTAAGAGGCCCTGCCAACCAAACACTCAGTCAAACAGTGTGGCCAACAAACAAAGATCTCTTCCAGATGAATTTTACTGTACAAGAAACCCCCCAAACCAAATCTATTTAGGAATGGGTATGATTGAATTTGGGTTTTTTTATGTCTACCTGGGTGCTTTTGGGAGTTGGAGAAGGCCTTTACATGTACAGTACAGTATGTCCTGGCTGTATGATAAAGCTAATTGCCTCATGACTGCTTCTGTACTTTGTAAACCTGTCCATATACAACACAGTACAGGCATTTAATACAGTGTTGTAATTGTTTGTTGGATAGAGGTTTTACAAGGACTGATTTGTTGATGGATTTGTCTTGTCTTTGGGTCAGATGAGCTTTTAAATGGACATTGGCAAGTGTGTTGATCCTGTAAAGTTTTCTTTTGATTCATTGATTTTTAAGAGTTTGTTTGTTTGTTTAATTGACTTCCAAAAACCTGAGCTAGTTAGCCGCTACCAATGTAAACATCCCCACGCATGTCTTGGGCTTAAAGTAAACTAGAAGACATCATAAGGATGAATGACTGCACAGTACACATGGATGTTTTTCTCTCTCAGGTTTCCTTACTGCGTCACCAGCAGAGCGGTCTTTAGTTTTCGTCCTTCAGCCATCTGTTGCTCCAACTGTTGCTTTCCCTTCCCTAGCAAGAAATACAAAGAGATGTGAAAGGGATGAGTCAGTGTACATCTGTCTTGCGTAGTCTTTAGTAGTAGTTCACAACTGCATATATATATGTATATATATATGTGTGCGTGTGTGTGTGTATATATATATACATATATACAGTGTAAAAAATTCCTGTTAAATTTACAGGCAAAGAATTCCCTGCATTGCATTTTAAGTTTTGTTTGAGTTTAATGTTGTATGTTACATGTAATGTTGTTAAATGAATATTTATTGCACATTTCAGTTTAATAATTCTTACCATGATGGTGTTTAGTATTTGTGTGAATGGCACTGAGCTCCTTCTGTATATGGTACTATTGAAAAGCTTCTTATGACGAGCTGTGGCTCAAAATATGACATTCTGATCACCACCTGCATTTGGTAGGTATCAGTGTATATCAAAAGTGCAAAATAGATTTTATATTTCATATATATATATATATATATATATATATATGTAAACTGGCCCAAAATGCCTGAGATCTGATTATTCAATCTATATTTGTAGGTAATCTGTGCTGCGTTCGATAAATTGATTCCCATGGCATTTTTTAAATGCTTTTTAAAGATTACTTGTAAGAAAAGTAAAGCTTGAATGACCCACTGATCGCTTGCATTTCCCAATTTAGCCTTTTTCTGTCTGTGCTGATTTTTGCTGAGATGGCATAATATTGAAATCTGCATACCGTGCCATTAAACCTTATTACCCGTAAAGCACACCCGTTCAAATCTTAGTTTAAGGTTTTGTTTGATTAAAAGTGCTTTGAAATCTTACACGGGGGTATTAATTTAGATTATAAGTGTAACCGTCAACCCTTTATTTTCTTCCCTATTCTAAGAGCTGTGGGATATGTATAGGGTCGTGTGTTTATTTTTTTTATGCTAATTGGTATCTTTTCACAGCAGTAGCCAACGACCTTTCGGCCCAGTATAAAAATACGCAGCTAGTGCTTGCTGTAGGTCTGATACGGTGTAATTTCATGTATGTTATATATAGGGATTGTTTCATATACTATACAGTATACATATTAATATTTCCCACATGCGTACAGCAGTCTGATGATATTTAGCAGTTTCAGCATAACACATTAGCATTGTCATGTACATTTTCAGAGAGGATGTTTTCAAGTCTATTTATTTATTTTTAAATTACAGTTTCTTTCTGATCTTAAGCTCTATTTAGATCAGGCCAGTTCTCCCTGAGGAGGCCACATAATTGTATTTATTTATTCATTTATTTTCTACCAGAAGTACGTTGTGATTTTTATTTCCATTTGATTTAAATAAATGTTTGTGGTTAACTTCGGGGTCCTCAGTGAAATGCAATCCTATTCGAAGAAGAATGTCTGTGATTGGAGTATATTATTTATTCCTATTTTGACCTTGTTGGAGCAACTGGTGCATTTTTGCATTATGATTTTAGACCTTTAAGCAAATTCTGTAACATTTCTAGAGATTTAGCTGGCGGAGGTAAATTGATACAGTGTAGTAATGCATTGCTGTATATTTATTTTTATGGACAAGGAGTCAAGATCAATCATGGTTTCAATTTTGACACAAAATTGTAGGCTTTGTGCATACTCATTTTTTGAAAAATATGAGTTTAAAACTGATATCATATTTTACTGTGTTGTCATGACGACTGCCATACTGAAAATGTGACCCAAAATAACACTGTGTGTATTACATGGGGATCAAATGCAGAGTTTAACATGGGCCGTGGAAGTTATTGGAAATGTCAGATAAGAATGACAACAAGTTTAAGCACCACAATTTCTAATCTTTGCAAATGAAAGTGATCTTGACTAGTAAACAGCAGCTGAAGAGTTTCAGTATGTGACATCATGCGGTGATGAAAACACGAGTAAATAGGATAAAGTCAATGTCGCAAAATCTCCACTGGAATACAGCAGAACCCTCTTGATTTAATTATTTTCCCTGTAATTAATTCTCTTAATTCTGTTGCATATTCACATTATGTATGCTTAAATATTATACTTTGGATTGTAGTGTATGAATGACGCCATTATCAATTTAAAAAAGCTAACATACAGAATTCATAACCAAAAAGAGACAAGGAAGCTCCTTGGAGAGTTAATTTAAAAAGATGTATTTTAAGCATATTAAGGTGCGACACATTTGTGAAGCGTATATTTAATCACAGTCCTCTGAATTCACCATGCTCTGTTGCACAGAGGTAACCAACCAACAACCGACCCAAATTTTGCCTGTTTAGAAAAGCCTTTCAGAGACCATTTGTTTCTTACTTTGGAGCTGTCAACAAAAACTTTGCTTAATCAGTCATCAGGATGTTCATTAATTGCCCGCTGAATTCGAAACAGAATAAAGAAGCAAGATAAAAGTGGCGTGTTGTGTTTGTGACAGAATTCGAACATCTCTATAGCGCTGGGTTTATTCCAGTGTCAGCTCCAGGCCAAGACGTCGTATTCTCTTTATTTCTGTTCTTAATGGAACAGGGCCATCACTTTTATGGCATTGCCCTCTGGAGATTCCCAAATGGCTTAGCTCTCTCTCTCCAAAGTTTGACTCATTTGTGTAGGACAGGATGAGATTAACCAGCCAATTCCTCTTTAATTTTTCGGATGAGGCCATTGTGGCATGGGTGCAAACCACAAGATAGATATGCAGCCAATATGCATCCTTGAATAATGGTGTTAATATGGTGGAATATTCAGATTACAACACAAATGTAACTTGTCAGATTGGTCAAGGCATTTCCAAACCAAAGCTGTCAACATTTGGACCGTGAAGTGTTTTGCTCCAGCTGAGACTGGATTTTTCATACTTGTGAGGCTGCTTTAAGTCCAATGGCCACACATAGGGTGTTCATAATGGCATTCACCCACAGGTAGCACCTTATCCACAGCCTTTATGAAACCTATCCCGTCAATCGGAATCAAATTCATGCTTTTTCTCTGCCTGTCCACTTCCCATAATGCTGAGCAAAGCACAGCTCCAGGAAGAATACTGCAGCAATTCAGAAGCCAATAAACATCATCCTTTTTCTACTCGCAGACGTTTAAATTGCATCTTCCTGAAGCAACTGTTTATCTTTTTAAAAGAATTTTTGGGCTGGGTGTAGGCAAGACTGAATGAGAAACTTCAATATATTACATACACAATGTACCCTACCATTCAAAAGATTGGGTCAGTATTTTAGCAAAGAAATTACTTTTTTTTTTTTTTTTTCAGCGAGGATAGATTAGATAGATCAAAAGTGACAGTAAAGACATTGTTTCTATTCTAACTTTCTATTCATCAAAGAATCCTGAATAAAATTTAGTTTTCAAAAAATATTTGAAAAGCACAGCTGTTTTCAATATTGATAATAAGAAATCTTTCTGGACCAAATCAGCATATCGGAAGAATCATGTGACATTAAAGACTGGAGTAATGGCTGCTGAAAATTCAACTTTGCCAACAAAGAAAAAAATTACATTTTAAATGGAGACACATTTGTTCACATAGAGACGCATTTTGTTTTGTATTAAAGTGTCATGAAATGTGTCTCTATTTGGGGGGAAATGCTGCACATTCATACAGTTCTGTTTGTGGATAGTAGATGTATTTGTGTAATCATTGAATAGATGTGCATACATTAATGAATAGCACTGTGGCCATTGGTGGTTGTTTGTGTGTGGGGTGTGAAATGCCAAAGAAATTCTCAGAATCCAAATGAATCAAATAGGATTGACCTTAAAGACACAAACGAATGCACACGTGCCACTTTGTTGCAAATTCTGAAACACTAATTCAAGAAAATGTGTGTATTCATAAACAAGCTTCTATTTGTACAAACCGCTGCATGTTTTTGAATTCTGAGTTTCACAGACACAAGCTGACATGCATTTGGTTGTGGATAGTAAGATACATTTGCAATGTTTATGGAGTTCATGAATAATTGAGTATGACTGCATTTGGAAATTTGAGAATAGTTTCATACCATATATTTCTACTATACTTCAGCCAAAATTTAAACCTTCCCTTCCCTTGGTGATTTATGAGGACATTTTACAGTGTCCCAGTAATTCAGAAGGCTTAAAAAACATATTAAATTATATTGTGTTTTTTCTTTTTTGACAATCTAAAAATGCACACAGTTTCCTTTGATGGGTAGGTTTAGGTGTAGGGTCAGTTTAAAGCAATAGCACATACAGTGTGTAGTATAAAAACTATTACGCCTATGTAGAGTCCCTATAAAACACTGTGTGTGCATGGGCGTAAATCTCATTTGACAGTAGGGGGGGACAATAAACATAAAATTTCTTAAGACAATTTATACAATTTGCGGGCATCAGAGAGCCACTATCAATATACGGGAGACTCCTGGATCTTCCGGGAGACTTGGGATG
>JAUMHQ010000094.1:5649696-5662585 GCA_032361165.1 Enteromius paludinosus | reverse complement strand
GCCAGTGCAGTGTTGACAGAACCGGGCTAATATGCTCATACTTCCTGGTTCTAGTAAGGACTCTAGCTGCTGTATTTGAACCAGCTGTAGTCTATTTATCAAGCGTACAGAGCAACCACCCAATAAAGCATTACAATAACCTAACCTAATTAATAGTAGGCTATGCCAAATAAAAATGAATAATGGACTGAATGGCGACACAATCTCACGACCAATTCCTACGTATTCGTACGAGGTGGCAAAATCGTGCTAATTACACGTGAGGTTGTTCGATTTGTCTAAACCGGGTAGATTTAGGGGCACGGTTAGGTAGGTCATTACAAATTCATATGAATTAGCCACCTCATTACCGTGAGGGTTGACTTTGGTGTGCATTTCGCGTAGCTATATCTACCTCACAACCCTAATCCTACCAATCACGTGGCATATCCACGCCAAAGCCTGCTTTTGCTTATCTATAACACAAGTTTTGGTTTTTGTTTGGCATACTAGTATTTGTAGGTTCATTCGTGAAATCAGGTAGAGGGAGAAAGCTGTATTTACTGATAGGAAGTTAAACATCAGTGTAAATAAGATAACATGTTTAGGCTAATTGTGTTCCCATTTCGAATGGGAATGAAGATGTTGAATGTAATTCATACTGAGAAGAGACGTTATCTACAGCAGAAATGAGATGACAGTTAGCTCAAAAACTTCAAGCAGATGTGAGTGATGAGAGGGAGAAAAGACGTTTCTGACATGTAGAATGAGAAAGCGACGTGAAGAGGCAATTAAGGAAGGAACAGGATCGACAAATATGAGTCTAGCCATTATTTCGCCCTCCATGAAGATGCAGGTGCGTCTGCAAAAAAAAAAAAAAAAGATGTGCAGATGACTGAGTAGGTTTTTGAGCAACTCGAGATCTGACCGACATCTAGACTAGCGTTTATGCTTTCGCCCACCAGCGGCTGTGACAAGTTAAAAAGGTCCTTGCGTTTTAAAGGGCTTGTTTTTTTTTCTGCCGCAAGCGCGTTTGTTTACGTTGGCTTACGTTGGCTTGTGGAGTTCAAATGAAGCTGACAGCTAAGCAGATCAAATCCTCTGCGATTAATTGACTGCTCTCTACCGTTTTATTTCCACTTTCGAGAGGAAGAGTGGGAAGTTGAAAGGTCTTTTTTTGGGATTGAATGGGTTCGGTTAGAAGAAACATGTTTATTTTTTACACTTAAATGAGAAATGTTTTGTCTAAGAACTGGTATTTGTGAGGATTTAACGTAAGATTTACCGTAACAATGGACTTTAACCTTAAAGAAACAGTTCACACAAAACCTTCATCATTTAGATCCTCATGGAAAGATCTTTAAAAGGAGATATAATATTTATATCATGAAAGTAAATGGTGACTGCAGCTGTAGAGCAAGATTATTTGTGGACTTAATTTCAGTTCCTCACCTTCCTCCATGCAGTCTTACATAGCCTTTATTTTTATATTTTAATTCTTACTCACAAAATTCAGTGTAGGAAGAATTTCTTTCTATTTTTTTTTTTTTTTAAATAAGTACATTTAATTGAATATATATTTATAAAATACACAAACATGTATGTTTATAAAAAAATATATATGTAAATATAAATAAATCTAATATTTCCCTTTATTTTATTATTTTATTGTGATTACTTGTTTTGCAGCACTAATGCTAAATGAGGTCAAGTGGTTTTCCAACTGCATGTTTATTTATGGTTCAAAAGGTAGATAGTTGAGACTTTCTGGCAAAATATACTGTCAAGGTTTTTATCACAATCTTCTCAGACTTCAGCTTGTAAGTAAATGACTTTTCCTGTCAATATAAAGCACCGTGGGGCAAAAAAAACAAAACTGACATTGGCCCTTTGACAAAAGGAAGCAATTTATTGAATGCCACATAAACTGACTTGAGAGAAATAGCGTATTTATTTCAGAAAGGTTAAGTAATATTTCACACCTGTGTCTACATTAGCCCCACATTTAGCACACAGGTGCATCTTGGAAAAATAAATTAAAATAACATCATAGGACACATTTATGCATACTGCAACCCCATTGTTGTTGTGTTTCGCAGTGTTAAATGTTGTATGTGCACACATGGTTCATGTACGGGGTCCTGCATTGGAAACACGTAGGAAGTGAGAATGACAGATGGTTCTGTTCCTCCGCTCTGTCAAGCAGGCTTCAACCCCACGGCTCTGTGGCTCCGTTCCTCTGTATCTCTCATGATGAGGAAAGATGGGGCAGGCCAGTGCTTTGACAGAGGGGAGCAATGTGAAACAGACACCTGGCTGTGTCGTATGTATGAGTTACAGAGTTAGTGGGTGGAAATGGTGAGGCTTGTATAAATGATGGGGAGGAAAAGTTAAGGAGGGAGTAAGAAAGAACTGTTAAAAATAAGCATAGTAGTATAAAAACCCTTTAATTACTTATTTTGTAATTTGTAAAGTCAATGTCAATCACAAAAAAAAAAAAAAAATCTTATTTACTTTCTAATATTTATTTATTTGATCACATATATATTAACAGTAGTAATGTGCAATATTATTACCGTTTAAATTTAATTTTAAGTTTAATATTTTAATTAAATATATTTTTATTATATTATTTTATTTTATTATATATTTTATTATAATTTATTCCTATATTTTCAGCAGCTGTTACTTGATCCTTCAGAAATTATTCCTATATGTTGATTTAGTACAAACTTTTTTCTTTTTTTTTTGTATTATTATAAGTGTTGAAAATAGTTGACCTTTTTTAATTATTGTTTCAATACAAGGTAGTATTTTAAATCTATTGCTTAACATTGTTTTATTCAGTTTTGATACACCATTGGTAAATACAAGTAATAATAATACTAATTGTTGTTGTTGCATTGTACAGTAATAGAAAGAATGTGTATTAAAGCAAATCAATTTTGATTCATTAAATCAAATATGCATTCTTCTTTGTACTGGTGCTTTAAAGGAATAAAATAACTGCTTTTACTCTGCTAATGAATGATATTTGAACCAATGTGCTGATCTGAAGAATCTATAATGTAACATCAAGAACCTTTTTAATCTCCAAAGAACCATTAAGCCAACTGAAGAAGCCTATACAGCATAAAAGTGAGTACATAAATAAAGTTTAGATCTGAACAAACTGCTTTGGTAACCTAATTTGGCCTTTTCTCCAAATACTTGTATGCTTTACATACCCTTATGTGTAGAAATAAGCAGATAAAATTGGTTCTGTATGTTCCAGTCTCTAAAGAGTAATGTTTCTCTGTAAATTAGATAAGGTTGATTTCTGCAGGAAGGAGAAGCGCTTTAGAATTAAACGATATCTTGCTTTCAGCACGTGTCCAATTGCTTGCTGTTTTAACCAGGGCTTTTAACATGTTTTCTCATCTACTAGAATAGTGTAGGATGAAGCTTAAAGGCACAATATTTAAGTTTACGACACTAGAGGTCGCATTTTCAAAACAATAACAGGGGCGACGTTCTATGGCGCAATGACGGAGCATAGAACACTGGGAGATGTCCTTTTCACAAAGCATGTTCACGAATGAAAACCTCACCTAACCTCCTGTACATGACTATTTCTTACATAATGAATAATATACATTTGCTTACATGTCTATTAAAAAACACGCGGGAACGGAGTCTCTGTCCAGTCTGAGGTTTTCGCGAAGATCCCTCCATTTCGTAAACGCCACAACGAGATTTGTTCTTGTTGATTTGTTTCAATATCTTTAATATCTTATCAGTTTTTACATATCCAAGTTTTTTTTGGGGATTGTGGAAAGTGTAATCGTGATCCATGATAACGAAATGCACTATAAAAAACTACCATTTCCGTATTTGTCCACGCGTGTTGCAATAGTATTCATCGGCGGAAAGCGCGGATATTGCGTCATTGATAGGCGATAATGAACAGGGACGGTTAATTATTTAAATCTGAAATTTCTTCGAATTTACAAATCCTACAGAACTTTTGAAATAATGAAAGTACGCAACCGCATGAAATATATAACACCGTACAAGTGGTTTTTGAATATTTTATTACAACAATCTTACATATTGTGCCTTTTAAGTGATTCGGCATCAAATATTTATCATGTGACCACACTGGCGATTGTGGGGAAAACAAAGTGGGGCTTGATGTGCCTGCATTTAGCTGCGGTTATTTGTAGCCGAAGTGCTATTTCATAGTACTATTCCTCCATTTGTCTTAATGGCCTACTACATTAAAATGGGTCATGTTGCATCATTTTCATTTTTAATAGCATTATTTTTTCTGTATTAAACTATATTTGTGTAATACTTACACACTGAAACACTTCAGGCTATGGATTCCTTGGTGGATAGGGAACCTCTGTTACATATTGTATCAAACTTGACTTATGCTGTTATATTAACATTATGATAAATGCATATCAGTAATGATTATTTATTTAACGGCTTTGCAAGTCATTTTATATATTTTTTTTATGTCATACTGTGGAACAGACAACAAAACATTTATTTAATCGTTTTGCTTTTCAGCTTTTCTTGTTAAAAAGAATAGAATAAAAACACATCTGTCAATTTATTCTTCCTGAGGCCATCCAAGATCTAGCTGAGTTTGGTTCTTCATCAGAACAGATTTGGAGAAATGTAGTATTACATTACTTACTCACCAATGTGTCTTCTATAACGAATGGGTGCCATCAAAATGAGTGTTGATTAAAATTTTATGTAAACTGTTCCTTTATTTTTGGATAAGGATTAATGTGTGTGTGTGTGTGTGTGTATATATATATATATATATAATATAATAAAAAAAAAAAAAATTTCAATCATAAAAGGTAGTTTGAGATAACTGTAAATAGCAGGGCTTGCTGAATAGCCTTGCCCTACAAGGTTAGAGTGTTATTAAAATTAAATTGTAATTGAAATGGAATCTTTGTCTCCATGCCAGTACTTCTATATTACGTCCTGTCAATACTAATGCTAATAGCATATTCAACATTTTCATTAAACGATTAACAATGCTTAAAATATAATCAATACAATTTGTTGAAAAAGAAAATCCTTTTCGCCGTTACACATTTCCTTCTCTGTTCTATGCAGTGCGACCATTTCCTGTCAAGTGAAAGTTTTTGTTTTTCGGGGTTTTTTTTGGGATTACGACACTTTCAAAAACAATAGATACTGGTGCCAGTCATCATTACTCATTATATGATAATTTTAATGAGAAATTTGTTCCATTGTCACGTTTATGGAGACCCAGAAATGTCTAATATGTCACAGAAAGGAAGGCAGAGAGAGCTGTAAAAATGAGATTGTGAAAGGGAAGGATGGGGTTCTTTTCTTTCTGGTGTTTCAGACCACGGTGCTCTCAGCAGATAAACCACATTCACGCGAAAACTTAAGCAGGATGTGTGTTCGTTCTACTAATTGCATTAATAAAATTATTTTGCACAAGTATTTTAAATAATATTTTAATTAAAAGGATTATAACATTTCTACATTAATTTAGTATTACATCACTTGCTCGCTAATGGATGCTCTGCAGTGAATGGGTGCCGTCAGAATGAGAGTCTAAACAGCTGATAAAACCATCGCAATAATATACTTGCAAACCAGTCCATCAACTATCATCTTGTGAAGTGAAAATCTGTTTGTTTGTAAGAAGCAAATTCCTAATTAAACATTGATATCGCTGCATCTTGACCAAGTCGTGGATTATTGTGAGAAATTACTTTAAAATTGTAATTTTCTTGTGTTGTGTAAAAAGTCACTTTGTTATTGACACACTTATAAATGTATATATTTATACATGTTCTTTATGTAGGATTTAGTGCATTTTTCTTTCTTTCTTTCTTCCATTGTGTTCCATTGTATAACCTGCTTTTGTTATCGGTAATAGCTCAGAGAAGTGAGTGTATTATTATTTATATATGACATGCCATCACATATAACCAAAATGACCATAATACCTGTAACAAAAATGTTAACATGCTGGTTTTTCCTTGTTGGGTAGATCTTCACATACACCATACAGATTTAGAACTGCCCAGGTGTGGATAGGAGTGTAGACACAAGGCTGACATACATAGTGTGGCCTACAGAAAACGGATGCCCAAATAAATCTTCTGCTTGGGCAATAGCAAAACTTGCTGCTAGTGTTAAATGTGCAGATGGCTAAGTGGCTACACATTAATTGTGTGAGGCCATGGTTGGGAAGGACATTTTGACTCTGAACCACTCAGAGTTCAAAGAGCAAGAGCATCAGAGATCAGCTTACAGTTGAGTAAACAGATGATTCCACAGCAGAAGAACAAGAGTTCATGATTGTGACCCCAAAGGCCTGTTTTTCCCATTTGGTCTGAGGAGTTTGTGCTTATAAAATGACAATTTCACCATGCTGCCGAGTGATCAGAAATAACTATTTCTTTTTTGTTGTTGTTGTTTTTGTTTTGTTAAGCTTCATAATAAGCTTTTATATGTTTGCTAACAAAACTTAACAGATCAGTTGTTCATGTATGAATGTATTGGAGATGCTAAAAAAAAAAATTAAATAAAAGTATTTTTTCCTCAGTGGTTTATTGTATTCTTTTTGTAGCCTAGATAGATAGATACTGTAGATAGATGATAGCTTATATAAATTAAAATAAAATGTGTTAAACTTAAGGAACGTAACATATTTGTTAGCAAATTTGCAATACAGTTAATTATTATTAATAATATTAATAGAGCTGATGTTGTTTATTTATATTCAAAGTGCAAAAAATATTAGATTTTGGTCATTAGGTTGACCTAAGCTGAATAAATACGTTTTACATTGATGCATGATTTGGATAGGATAATATCTGGATGCGATTACAACTATTTTAAAATCAGGAATCTGATTTTAACAACGGGAAAATGTAAAAAAACCCCAATAATAATAAATAAATAAAAATTAAGAAATTTGCATTTTAAAGCTGTCCAAATGAAGTCCTTAACAATGCACATTAAAAAATTTAGTTCTGATACATGTAAGGTTGGAAATGTACCAAATATATTGTTCTTCATACCACTGCTACTTTTGTGGTCACATAGCCTACTCAATATATATTTATTTCATAACGATAATTTTATTTTGTTTTTCAAAAATGACTACAGCTTAAGAACTTTTTTTCCCTTCCATTTTTTTCCTCGTCTTCAACATCCGTATTTGTTACGTAATGGTTGTACATTGCACTTACTGCTTGGCAGCAGTGTTTTTGCCTGTTGCGGAGTGTGTTATTTTCCAGTGCTGATCTGATCGCTTTTACTGTTCTGCAGGTGCGTCAGTTTTTAATCTGCCCAGTAGGTGGGACTTGATGCTCGGAGCATGGACCCCCCTTTCTCTCTCTCTCTCTCTCTCTCTCTCTCTCTCTCTCTCTCTCTCTCTCTCTCGCTCTCTCTCTCTCTCACACACACACACTAGACTGCGCTTTGACGCTCTAGTCTTAAAGCCGGAGCTCCAACAACCTGGAACTGCGCGACAAACAGCACCGAGGAGACGGTGAAGCTTGTACCATGCAGCCCGTAAAGGAGGACAGCCTGGGACCGCTGATTTTTGAGACCTTTCTACATTGACGGAGTATTTCCCCCCCTCTTTTCTTGGGGACATTAATGCGATCTCATTGATCTGACATACCTTCACTCTCATCCACGCATCCGCGCGCGCTCTCGCATCTCCGTACGGATACCCGTTGCCGCTGAACATTAGTAAGGAGCTAAAACATTGAGGGAAGCACCTGGAAACATGGATTTATTCTCCATCCCACCCCGCGTTTGCTGGTGGAGGATCCTGTTTCTCCTCAGCATCTTCCAAGATTATATGAGCTCCATGCTGGACTGCCCACCGACCTGCCGTTGTTCTACCGCGAGCATCTTTTGCAATGAGTCTTACCAAGGGAATTTCTTTCCCCTCCTGGCACTACAGGACACCGTGAGCGATGGGAATACCACTAACAACCTCCCGGACCTGTTTGAGAACATCTCCACCATGTAAGTCAAGCGCACAAGTGTCCATCACATGTTGAGCCCATGTGTGCATTGAGATCAACTCTCAGCCTCCCACACACTCCGGGCTTTGTGTTGGTGTGTGGGATGATTAGAAGGGTTTTAATGATGGGCAGTAGCTAAAAATGATCTTAAATGAATTGAAAAGGTCAGTTGTATTGTTGGATTGCAAATGAAGGGATATTAATTCGAGAATAAAAAGAAACAGATTACTCCATGTACACAAAGTACATAATCAATGTTTTACAAAAAAAAAAACCTGATTGGGGACAATTAATTGCGACATCTGAGCTTAAATGCATCAGGTTTTTTGGCTTCACAGAGAGAAGTCTTTATAGAAGCTGCTTTGTATTCAAGACAGGAATCCCAAAAGGAATTTTGTCACATTCGTGAGCTTCGTCAAAGGTGCATTGTGCTATTAAAGAGAGCGAGAGGGATAGAGTGAGAAAAAAAAAGAGCTTTGCATGAGTTTGAAGTTACATACCAGCCTATATTAACAAGTGCATGGGGATTTTGAAGTTACATTTCATTTATTGGGCTGATGTTTCAGTGTTTGGCTTCTATTAGAAGGTTAACGTCGAATAAGTAAACAGAGACTGAAACATTAATGTTGTAATAGCTATATGATGGTGTTTTTGATAGTCTCTGATGGTTTTGGGATAAATAAGAGAGCTGCGTAATGGCCCTCAGCTGATCTGAGCAACTAAATAATAACGCCTGGAGCAAAGGAAACGTTAATGTTGCTGTCTTCAACTGGCTTTGTATGCCAAATAATGACATGAATTGCAAAAGCTATTAGTTTTGGCGTATTAAGACATCAATTCTTCTTTCTCTCTCTTGAAGTTTTCCTCATATGGGCTATCTTGTGGTTCATCACTGGACACACTCTGTGTCTGCTTTATTTACATAATATCAATAATTTAAGCTACAAATGTGCAAAAAGCGATGCAGATTGTGTTTCAGTTGAGAAATGTCAGTGCCACTGCTGCAGTGAGAACAAAAGAGTATGTTTTGGTGAACAAAAACCCAATTCATGATTGACTCTTTGTTGGGAATTGCCTACAAAGAGATGCCATGACAGCTTTAAAGCGCTTTGTGACGGATTCGCTTTTTCCCCATCGCATTCTATCAAGGAAACTGCATAATAGTGCATGCAAACTGATGCATGAGCTCAACAGGGAGACATTTTTACAGCCCTGTCTCCAGTCACTATCTAAGGCCACTAGAGGGGATAGTGGTAACCTTTTCTAGCATCTAAACTGGAAATCCAGCATGCACTGATCAGAAAGCTTGTCTCTAAAGTGTACAAGTCCATTCTTGCTTATTTGCTTTTGGCAAGCTGCTTGCTTTAAAGATTTCATTCTGTGCAGTAGCTCTAGAGATTTCAGCACCTTGTGATGCTGGACAGCTCCTGTAAGTTGGCCAGTGTTTGGCTCGATCCCGGTCCTTTGCTGCCCATTTTTGAGCGTGTCTCTTGTTCAACACCCAATCTTGGGGCCTCTACTGATGAGATCACGGTTTAAATCAAATAGATGGACATCCAAAATGTGATATGGGATACTTCAGGAGCAGAATTGAGAGTTTTCCTGAAAAAGGAGGTCTACATTTTTAGTCGGCATTCCCAGACGAGTCATCAACCCACTTATATTGTATTCGCTCGACCTTGACCAATTTACAAACGATCGTGATTCTTCTCCTTCAGGCCAACTAGCTTCAATGTTACTATTAGAGGGAAACCTTGGAGGCCGTTTAGAGGAGACCAGGGCAAGTTGTCACATGGGGAAGTTGTCTTCTGGTTATTATCGGTACTTCCAATTAACTAGGTTTCGACTCAAAACAGAAACATTTTTACATAAATGTCAGGTCAGGACAGTATCACTTAAATGCATTTATTCATTGTTTAAATCTGGCTTGAGAGCTGTTAAATTGCATATAATTGTATAATCACAGCTGTTTAAATGCACGTTTCTAATGTGACAACTTGCCCCATATACAGTAGTGCAATATGAATGGTTGGGGTCAGTAAGATTTATGGTTTATTTCTCAAATAAGTCTCTTATGCTCACCAAGGCTGTATTTATTTAATCTAAAATAAGCAATATTATAAAAAAAAAAAATAATAATAATTGAAAATAACTTTTATAATTTTAAAATGTAATTTATTAATGTAATGGCCCTGCTGATTTTCTGTTTCTGGCATTACTCCAGTCTTCAGTGTCGTTCCTTCAGAAATCATTCTAATATTCTGTGATACTCTTTTTCCAGAATTCTTTGATGAAATTTCAAAAGACTGCAGCAATGTAAATGCATTTACTGTCATTTTTGACCAATTAACTTGCTAAATAAAAGTATTAATTTGTTTACATTTAGTTGCTGCAATATAGCCAAGTTTTGAAGTATTTGTCTACATACAGTAGAACATGACTGACTATCTAGGAAATTTCAAAAAGTCTGACAACTGTAACTTCTACTTCTTAAACAGTGCTTGTATGTAGTATTAAGACCATGATTTTTTTTCACTACTGAGAACATAAAAACAGAAATAATTGAATTGTACAGTATGCAAAACAATAAAGTTTCCTTGCATACTGGGACTGCAGCTTAAACAGAAGTTAATTACTTCTGTTGTGCTAGCATAGCTTTATCACAGAAGCTTTTTCATTTAGCAGCGTCTAAATGAATGTGTGTAATTAAGCATCTATTGTTTAGAATTTTACTGGCCCTCCAAAGTATTGGGAAAACTTCATCATTTTATATTATCAAGTTGCTTTAAAAAGAAATACAAAATAAGCACACTTTCCAATAAAGCTAACACCTCTGTTCGTGAAATGTGTCAGGTTAAACCAACAATAAAAAAAAAAAAATAATAATGTTGGTCTTGAGAAAAAGACTAACAAAATTTTTTATATCTACCATGTATTTTTAAACTTTATTTTTGAGCCGCTATATAATATAACTAATGTGAAATAGTATTTGCTGACATCACAAGTGGTTACGGTTTTTTTGAGTGAGAATAACTCAAAGTAGAGTTTGTAATGCTTGCTGCTTTTACAATCTATGGCCATTTTTCCCCCCAGCGTTGTTGTAGTCTTCTCTTTTTTTTGTGCATCAGAGTAATCGAGTACTCTTAGTGTTGCTCATTTGTTTTCATCAAGCCTATCCATTACGCTAATTGTCTTCTTTTTTTTTTTGTACTCTCAATAATGGTATTTCTGTATTAGCAGCACTATTCTTTTATTTTGCTAATGGAATGTCATAATGCATAGGCAGAATATGAACAGCGTACCAGATCCCTCTTATTTAACTCTATATGTAACCAACAAAAAATGCTCAGTAAAGTCAATATGAAAGAATCTCGAGTGTTCTGACTTCTAGAAAGAGTACCAATATTGCATTTCAAATAATGATGTTTTATTTATTATTCACCCTAAAAGCTGTTTTATCAAAGATTCAATAAGAATATTGTGCAGTTTGTTACTGCCGACTAACGCAGGTGTTGATATTAACTTGATAGTGGTATCAGATTTTGTTATAATATCTGATTTTAGAATATAAATAAACATTAATTTTGCTTTAAAAAAAATAAAAAATGTATTTATTTACAAAATCAATTCTAAGAAATATATACCAATTTCTTTTTTAAAATGTATTTTATTTATGTTTTTCTTTTTTGTTGTTGTTTATTTGTCACATACAACATTGGACTCTCTCTCCGAGCAAACAAGTCGCTTGCTATTGTTTATTGACCATTCATTCTCCATACAGCCATCCCAGGGGTCTCTGACGGGCGTATGAGAGCCGAATTTCATGTGTGATTAAAAAGAGTGGATTAGCAACAGTTTCAGATAGGCCTCGTTGAAAACGACTCCCTGGAATCTAAATGGCGCTACTTTGGAAAGATCCCTGAAGCTCAATTACACCGGAGCTTTCAAAAAGCGTTTTCAAAGTAAAGCGGGCGCTGCAAATCGGCACCTATAAAAGCCATCAGCAATGTCACGTACCTAGATGGAGAAAGCGTGAAAAAAATAGGTCGCTCATTGAAGAACATTTTAATGGAAATTCAAACGGTGTATACTGATGTGTTGTGCTCGTCATTGTGCGGAAGAAGGATTTTTTTTTTCAATTTTCTTCGCTCGCCTGCCTGCTTGATTGCTGCTTTCAGGTAATCAAACAATAGCTTCAGGGCACAAATGGATCTATAATTACGCTCCTTATGTGACGATCAAACTTTCTTTCTTGAGCAAGAACCAGGAAGGGAGACTTCATTCCCGTTTAAACTAGGTGTAATGTTGACTAAGCGTTTGTAGATCGGGTTTTTTGGTTGGGTCACGATCTGTGACTCCTAAGGCGTCTTTTGTGCTGGCAGGTGTGCTCATGTGCAAGGCCAGCTCATTTCAGCACAGTCTGTCTGGCCGGGGCTGCTGGAAACCATGTTAGAAGCTGTGAAATCATCCATGGCATATGTTGTGCTAGGAGAGGCTGAGAGAGGTGAAGAGGGTTGCTATCGGAGTGGCGTATCTAAGGAAACGCCATAGGATCTCATTTGCATCAGTATATTTTTTGTTGGAATGGAGAGTGTGGGAAAGGTCATGGAGAGATAGGGGCACTATGGAAATGCTTCTTGTCCATGGGCTTCATGAAATGCGTGAAGTATTTATTGGGTTTGTAGATGTCACATGAACATCTGTGTAGTGGCATATCTTTTGTGCACGTTCTTTTGCAGCTAGTCCTACAACCAGTATTTGTAAATCTATTTTCTATATCTATCTGTCTGTCTGTCGTTTTATCGTTCTATCTATCTATCTATCTATCTATCTATCTATCTATCTATCTATCTATCTATCTATCTATCTATCTATCT
>JAUMHQ010000094.1:5622796-5638763 GCA_032361165.1 Enteromius paludinosus | reverse complement strand
CCCCTGTGCAGAAAAACACCCCCAGAGCATGATGCTTCCAGCCCCATGCTTCACTGTAGGTATGGTGTTATTGGGATTATACTCATCATTCTTCTTCCTCCAAACACGGCGAATGGAGTTCTACTTTCTACTTTGGTCTCATCTGACCACAGGACTTTCTCCCATAACTCCTCTGGATCATCCAGATGGTCCCTGGCAAATTTCAGACGGGCCTGGACATGGGCTGACTTAAGCAGGGGAACCTTCCATGCAATGCAAGATTTTAAACCATGGCATCTTAGTGTATCACTGATAGTATCCTTGGAAACGATGGTCCCAGCTCTCTTCACGGCATTGACCAGCTCCTCCCGTATAGTTCTGGGCTGAATCTTCATCATTCTTAACATCATTGATACCCCAGGAGGAGAGATCTTCCGTGGGGGCCCTGTCTGAGGGACATTGACAGTCATCATTAGCCTCTTCCATTTTCTGACAATTGCTCCAACAGTCATCATACAATGTGATTTCCGGATTCTTCTATTTAGATTATGTCTCTCACAGTGGAAATGCACCTATGCTTAAAAATGTAGACCCCTCCATGATTTCTAAATTCAAAATCACAAGGTGATGAAATACTTATTGACTTCACTGTATATATATATGTATAAACTATAAAATAAATTCTATAAAAAACTATAAAATAAACTAAAACATAATTTCTAAGTTTAACAGTTTTTTTTATTGTAAATAAATAAATAAAATAAAATAACATCTTAACAAATTTACTGCTGCGTATATGGTGTACTGCCATATTTTCTCACACTCACAAACTTTCCCACTCTTATTACGACTTTATGGTGCTCGTTTTACTCGTAAATGCAATTTTTCAGAAGCAAACGCACCAAACTAACAAAGACATCAATTGTTGATTGACATTTGTTCTGAATGCCAGACTTTTGTGTCGCCATTTCTAAGGAGCTAGGCATTTCTAGCTTAAATTCTAAAGCCTTTGCTGATGGAGTCTCTTGCTCCAAAGCTTTAATTGCAGGTCTGTCGAGAGCAAGAGACTGCGAGAAAGAAAGATGAGAGATTTTGACAATCATCTCTCGAGAGTGGATGAGTTCAGGGATTGATCATGTCTCCTTAATTCTCCTCTCTGAAAGGCGCACCCTCCCCCCCACTTGTTCCGAATACCCTTTAGAAAGAGCCGAGCCCCTGGATCATGTCTTTAAGTCCGACCCCATATCTGTCTATCCCACCTAATTGAATTGCTCAAAATGAGAAGATCCCGTCTGCCAGAAAGCCTGCATGCTTTATTTCCCATCAGCGGGTGAAGAACACATGGGGTTTGATGGCGGAACCCTGATGTGCTCCCTGCCCGTCTCAGCCCTGCTTCTACCTTTCAGAATTAGTTAGGAAGATGGAGAGCGAGCAGTTCCTCATGTAGCTGCTCAGCGAGGAGACGTCAGGGGCGGAGCGGCTCATGATGATTTCACAGCTGTCTGTGAAATAATTGAAGAGCGTGTGCTTCTAGGCTTGTAGAGAGAACTACATGGTGGTGGTGGTGTAGACCCTCTTGTGTATGTGCTTCAGAGACGAGTTCTGTCCCAAAGGTATGTCTAGTGTAGTATGTGTGTGTATACATGTATGTGCACCCTGGTGGGAAAGAGAAGAGTCAAAGCCCCCCTCTCTCGGGTGCCTTTGCGCAAGAAGAGGGCAGACCCTGTGTTGCATTATTCATAAAGTTATTTCTGGCGAGTGCTATTGACAGGGCACAGTGTTGTGCTCTATCTTGTCACATTCGGAGAGGAGAATGACGCTCCGGTTTAGATTGTGAACTGAGTAGCCTGTCCTGAATCAGGTTTTATACCAGTTCATCTTACAGCCTTATTACATTGTTATTTTTTAATTAACCATAATACAACAGAAAATAATGAGAACATTTTAGAAAATAATAATTATATGTATTTTTATTATTATTATTATTATTATTATTATTATTTATTTATTTATTTATTAAATTATTTATTATATATTAATTTATATAATAATTTATGTAGTAAGTTTCTTTACATTCTTTACATTTTATTACTTGTATATTTAAAAATATTAACATAAATATCTTCATATATAATAAAATAAATATGAAAATGTACTTCTGCTTCAAATATAGCTTATAAAATGCATTCATCGTCATCATCATGATTATTATTATCATTAATAAAAATAATAATAATACTAAACATAATGCTGATGATTATAATAAAAACATACAGCAAAAATATATATTGAAATGCTGTTGTTTGAGTAATAAAAGATTCATTAAGGTATTTTTTTTGTTATTTTATTATCATTTGTGTGCTACATTGTCATGTGACCTTCACATTTAATTCAGTTAAATTCATTTTTTTTTAAATAGTGTCTTATTTTGTAGTGTGATTATAATAAATAAAGAAAAGTTATCATGGTCATACTCTTGTAACCCATTTCTGTTCTATTTAGCCTTCAGTCCACAACATTGCGTACTGGTGGCCATGTCAGCTCACTTGATCTCAATGAGATGTGCCACTTGGCTAAAATGCACTCCAAGCCCACTTGGCATGAGGTAGTCACCAAAGAACAGCAGAAAAGCTCAAATGCCATACACGTCTGGCCTGTAACACAAGCATCAAGGTCTCTGTTTGAGAAAGTCTGACGGCTTTTATCAAAAAACCCTCAAACGGCTCACTCGTCCCCTAATCCCAAATCCTTACTCCACTCGTTTTATTTTCATGTAATCTGCACCCTTTCAAGTCACTGTGACTGGGTGTTTGTGGCAGTTATTCCCACATGTTTACTGGGTCTTCAGAGAGTGTCGTGAGTACGGCTTAATCTAGTTTAAAGAGCTGGAACCCCCTTCGGCTCCCAAAGCCCCCTCCAAACAGCTCCACACAAGACCCGACAATAAGACGACTGTGAGGAAATAAGAAAGACGATGCCCATTTTGAAAGAACAAAGAAAGGGGCGTAGTAACCAAATCTGGCCAATCCTGGGCGATATTACATAAGAAAATGTCCAGATTGTGCTGTGACCGCATTGAGATGCAGACTTTTTATTTTCCTGTCGAATCGGGACCTAGACATGTTCTGAGCATAATCATATCTTTCCCATGTCGATCACTTAGACATGCTTTACATAATGTGAGCAGACATTATTGGGCCTGTCTCTCTATTCAGAAGAATTAAATCTGGTGTGCAGCGTTTTGATAAAATATGGGAAATGAGAAACATGTCTCTGACAGCCCTGAGGATGTGTTATTGCAGCCGCCCTAATCTAAAATAACACGCAGTAATGTATGGAATTTATGTGCCACCTTAAGATCCACATAATAGAGGATTTAGTGCACATGCCATAAAGCAATAACGGGGCAGATTGAGTTTATGAAATGCAATTTTTCATTCTGCTTTCTGGAGCTGTGAGTTGAAAAGAACGTCTTATGCTGAAATTCATGCCTCATCTCTGCAGTGGCCACTAACAAGGGTGATTGCATTGCCAGGTTTACTGTGTGTGTATTTGTGTACGAGGGATATAATCAGTGTATTTTGATCCTTGTTCAATGGAATGTAATTGTTTGACGCTAAAAGGGCAGTCGTTGATCATGCAACTGGAAGCATCCGGTCTAGTTTAGAGGGTTTGTAATGAAGTCAATTATTTTGTAACCCAGCAATGCAGTCAGTATTTTTTTATTATTTAGTTTTATTTTATTTTATTTCACAGCTACTGTTTTTTTTTTGTTTGTTTTTTATAAATTTTCATTAATGCAGATTTTTGCTCCAACCATAATTATGCACAGCTGAACCAGCTAATCAAGGTTTTTTAGAACGTTCCAGGTAAGTGTGTTGGAGCTGATTGGAGCAAAACTTTGAATTACCGTAGATCAAAATAATTCAAATCAATTCAAATTGACAATACAAATTGTTGCAAAGCAGCTTTACAGAAAAGGAAGTTAGTAGGTTATCAGTGGTGGCTATGTCAAGTTGATGTCCACATAATGCTGTTAGTTAATGGTATGCAATCAAACAACTGGTGAAGACTATTAACAGCAATTATTACATGATGCAATCAAACTTCTAGCAAAGTTTGGTAGTTTTGTATGTTGTTTCAGGATTGACATCATCTTAGGTCCTCTGTGGGGAATTTTCTCTTCTCAGGTGTTCGGTCATCTTAAATGCAGCCTGAAGCTTTTGTAATTCCTTGTTACATTGGGATGCCAATCCTGTGGCAATATCTCTACACCTAAACCTATCCTTACCCATGACTAATGCCTAAAATCATATTTAATGATAGATGACTGACACTGATGTACAAGCACCAAACACTGTTTGTAAGCCTAAACCTCACAAAAACTATAACCTGGTTCTTCAAATCGGATTGGCTGATTAAATACGGTTATGGTTCTGCAGATATGTTAAATGAAGTACAAGGTTATGATATACAGTACATTATGTGAATGCTTGGTCTTGTCTTTAGTCTAGATTTAAACTGCCAGAGTGTCTGAACCCTGAACATTTTCAGGACGGCTATTCCAGAGGGAAATAAGCTCTACCTCCTTTAGTAGACTTTGCTTTCCAAGGTACTACCAAAAGAGCATGATGGATTGTACAACGATAGAAGATTGGTTAGGTAGGCAGGAGCTATACAGTTAAGAGCCTTACATGTCAGTAGTAATATTTTGTAACTGATACTGAACTTAATTTGTTGCCAGTGTAGAGACTCTTGAGAATCTGGCATTTAGCTCATAGAAAAACGCGATTTGTTTGCTGAAATATTCTCTTGATTAATAATGTATTACTGGGGCACAGTGGCGTTTTACTAGGGCAGTAAAAAGAGTCTAGCAATGCCCCTGGTGCTAACATGAGGGGACCTGGTTGGTGGAATTTATTCATTACTTAGAAGAAGTGAGATGCCGATTTCTGCCTCCCTTCTTCTGCAGAGTGCAACCAGTCCGCCTACTTGCAGCATAAAGGTAATGATCGGTGTGGTCACGGGTGGGAGACAAGTGGGGGCACCGGTGGAGCTGTCAATCAAATCCGAGCTTACACAGCGCTGACGAAGTCCTCTTGTTAGTCTGGAGGCGCGATCAATCATTTAAAGGTGTCCAGGCGCTGTCGGTGGGCTTTCAATCATGGCACGCAGTTACGAGCTGACTTGGGGAGCTTCTCAATCACACGCTCTTTCAGCCTGCCTATTTCAACAACTTATTAGCATATGCGGTCATGAGATGCTCCAGATGGGTTCCTTTACATTTCTGGCCGCGATCATGTCTGCACTTACAGTATGACTCATCTCCGTCCTCCCACCACTCTAAAAACATGAACGAGGCGCATGATCGTTCTCTCTGCCCCTCGCTGAGATCTGGAGGCAGGAAACGCTTGGCCTTGGTGAGGGAAAATACTGATGATATTGGACACAAACTGCGAGGCGCTTAAGGCTTCCGCAACGGATGAAATGAAAGGGGTCGTGATGCCTTATTCATGTTAGCTTGCTGTTTATAGCTCGCTTTGTGACACAGACAGGTCAGGATGACCTTAGAGGTGGAAATTTGCAGAATGCTTTCTGAAAACCGTCAGTTTCAATACTGTAATCTGACACCTGCTCTCCAGCTGAGCCAAGTTAGAATTTGAATTCGTGGCACTGATTGGCCACCTCAGTGTAGATGCTCATCCGTTTTTGCAGAACACGTGTTGCACCACAGATGCATTAATTTTAACCTGTGCTCGTTAGAAATAATTGTTTCATCCTGCAATTACAGTACGTACCTGTACAGTTCACTGTAGTTTGTAGCTGAAATTAACTCTAAAGGCAGTGAAATACCAACTTTTATTACTTTTCAGTCTGGTCGATTGGTAAAGACTCGTTCTTTGCTGTTCCTTGCACGATTTTCTAACCTCAAAACCTCTTTAACCAGCTCTAGGTCTACAGCAGAGGTAGGCAACGTCGGTCCTGGAGTGCCACTGTCCTGCAGTTTAGCTCCAACCCTCAAAAAACTCACCTGCTTGGAGCCCTAGTCATCCTGAAGACCTTAATTAGTTTGTTCAGGTGTGTTTGATTACTGCAGGGCAGTGGCACTCCAGGACCGACGTTGCCTACCCCTGGTCTACAGTATGCCTTTTTTGATATATGTAAACTTGCTCAGTACCTCACCCGGTACACTTACGATGTGGAGTGTTCACAAATGATTTCCTTCAAACAGAAGTCACAAAACTTCTTTGTTTGGGGTAGGGTTCAGTGTCAGTGGTACAGTCTGTTGTTTTCAAACATGATAAAGCATTTACCTTCAGGAACAGCAAAGTACGAGATACACAGGTGTTCCGGAAATCCGATTGCAACTTCGAAAGTCCTGAAGTGTTTAATATGGAGCCCTGCACATAACATGCAAGACAAAAATTAATTGTGCGCACAAGGCATTCGTTCCCTTGATTTACTAGATTGTGCGCACACTTTACTAATTCGTTCCCTCTTTTTAAGTAAATCGTGTGCACAATATAATCAATTAGTCATATCCTACGTCCTGTCCGCTTCTCCATTCTCATAAACATATTGCTGCTATGTTATGTTATGGCCAGATTTTCTAGCTGGAAATGAGTTATAGAGATATTTTCAAAAGCCTTGCATAGTTGCATGGAATCATTTTAAGTGAGAGGCATCTACTTTGCATACTGAGATAGGAGGACTCTACTGGTTACGTTTTACTTCAAATGAACAAACTAGTAAATAATACACAGGATCTAGTAAATCGAGGAAACTTATTAGTAAATTGTGCACATGATCTAGTAGGGCTTATTATTATTAATATTATGCGCATCTCGTCAGTAAAGCCGGTCCTTTGATTAGCGTTAAATCTCCGTCAGCTGTATTTAAAGGAACGCCAGCTTATGAACAGAGCCAAACTCAATGCGTAGCTTGTCAGTGATCTATGGCTCTGTTCATAAACTGGCGCTGCATTTAAAAACAGCTGACGGAGATTTATCGCTAATCAAAGAACCGGCTTTAGTGACGAGATGTGCATAATATATCGTTCGATATATATCGCCCAGCCCTATGATCTAGTAAGTCAAGGGAACAAATGAATACATCGTGCTCACAATTTAGTAAATCAACAGAACTGATTAATATATCGTGCACACATATTAGAGTACTGCTTGGACGATTCGGAACAGTTCACAATGCATACAACGCTCAATGTAATAACACTGAGCCGATACAGTACGTTGAAGTCTTTAAACTGCACTCACATTTTTCTTTTGGAAAGTGGTGCGAAATGTGAAAGAAAATCAAAGTAATGTCATTTTTAAGAAATCTTGCTACAGTCATTTTGGTTCGGATTAAGGTAGAGTTTAGTATTTTCAAATGTGAAAGAGCATTAACTCTTTTGTGCCGCACACTGGACTTCGCAAGTGTCGCAAAACGTGCCAGATGCAAAGTAATACCATTTTGCTGAATTATTGTCAGAGACGATAAATGACTAATTGGTTTATTTCCATTAGCTCCGTCACATTTATTAAACAAGATCTATTGCGTAAGATCAGCTTGCGCTTTTAATACAGACCTGATTAAGCGGTTTGAGACTTGGGTGGGATTCATTGCCAGAGACTGCATGCATTTGGCTGCGAGTACGACAACAGAAGGGCCCGTGTGCGCTTGTGTTTGCGACATGCACACATCACTGATCCATTGAACTCATTAAAACCGACGTTTATTAATTTCAAAGGCCTTTTGAACCTCATAAAAAGACAATGAAGTGTTTTGAGTAGTGTTCAATGATCAGTGCCCTCTCATTTCCTATTATGGCAGCTGGTCTTGAGTGGTGAATAAAGTCATGGAGATTTGTGACATACTGCAGTAAATTATTGGCTTGGAAGCTCTGTACATCTTACCAATTTTTTTTTTAAAACAGTTTTAGGAGGCACTGAGTCTTTAATGAGGATTAAATAATGTCATATGCTCTGACTAATGAGAGCATTTTTACACTTTTCTTTGATTTCTCCGGCCTAAAACAGTAATTGGGTTTAGTGTTAATCTAAAACATTAGCTACAGCTGAACGGGGCTCTTCGGCCAGGAGGACGCTAATGCCAGCTCTCATTTCCAGTCTGTAAAAATCACAATGACATTGGACATTGCATATATTAGCTTCACCAGAGGCTAGCCACCGTTTGAAGTAGGACTTCAAATAAATCACGGCCCGCTAGGCACAGAGACAACCAACAAGCTCCACTATGGTGTCTGACACATTATTAGACTTAAAAGTGACTAAAGAGCAGCGTTGTTAGCATTGACAAACCTATCTCGGAAATTGGAGAGAAAGTAAAAAAAGCCGTAATGCTAGTGTGCTTCTGTTAGCTGGTCAATTTAACTTACTGACACAGTGGTTCTGTGCTTACATGCTAGGTTTCAGTGAATATGGTTGGAATACATAGATAGAGGAAAAGGAAGGGTTTGAGAAAGTGACCAAAGAAGTGGAAATAAAATCTTAAGTGTATGTTTCAGATAATATTTTCATGGAATTAAAGTGTATGTTTTTGTGACTGTTCTTAAGTACACTTGTAAAAAAATATGTTTTGTTATAATTTTAAAAGAAAAGGCACAATTTCAAGCACATTTTTAATTGTTTACCAATTTTGCAATGCTTTGTGAAATAATGATTATAATTTAATTGTAGTGTTATTTGAAAGTACTGTTAACCCTTAAAATGTAAATTTTTTTTGACAAAGTAAAGCACATTAGGTGCCTAAAAGCACGCTAATAAATTACATCGTCTTACTTATTCATTTAAATGTGACATACAAGTTTGAATAGAATTCAGTCGAAATAATTAGATATAAGTTGCATGAACATAGTTAAGTGCTAAAAAAAAGAAACTTTTCTTTCACTTACCATGTCATAGTATGTTTATGTAAATGTACTGTAATTGTTGGTTAATGCATTGATGCCCATTTAATTATACTTAAGATGCTATCTATTGTCAGAAAAAAAAAAAAAACTTACTCTTGTATTATTTCTGCAATAAGTTCTGCTAAATTGTGCATTTTTTTTCACAAGGACAGATGTTTTCGTACATCTACAGTAGGAGTGTGTTCAAGTTGTGCTTTTTTTGTCCAATGCTGTTTTTGGACTTTCAGAATAGCTTCTTTTGTGTTGCACTAAAGAAAGGAAAGGCATGCGGGTTCAGAACGGCTTGTGGATGAGTAAATGATGACAGAATTCGATTCCTTTAACACACTGACTACTTTTGCGTAAGCTCTGTGTGTTCAGTTTGCTTTAGAGGGATTCAGAGAGACATTTTCTGTCAAGTCAGGTTTCTATCCTTGTGCCAGGGTGTTTTTGTGATGGCCTTTACTGTTGATGCGAAGCAAATTGATGACATTTATGATACTGTAGTGGAGTTTAATACTACAGGCCTGAATTGGGCCAGAAAATACTACTATAAATATGAAAGTGTTATTTGAAGCGTTATGATCTAGCCTTACTTTAAGAGCTTTGTAACATTTGAATTTCCAAGATAACCGACTCGGGGTTTGCACGCTAACATGCGTATGTGATACAAATCTCATAAAAGACCGGAAAGATGTGAGACCTAGAGATGAAATATGCAGTTTTCAGCTTATAAAGCCCAATCATAAAGCTATAAAGCCTAATATTTAAAGGGTACGGCAAATAACTTCCTTCAGCAGGGCTGACTTAAGTTTCTCTTTCAGTCGCTATTTATCGGGTCTCGCAGATGGGAGGTGCTTGAAACCCATTATTTTACACTAAGCAGTGGCAGCTCCTTTATTTTCTTTCTGCCGGGCTCATGTGGCCTGGCGCCAGAAGGATATGAGCCCCTATTTTCTCCTGACAGCCTGGCTCTATGGCATGCCATGCTCTGGACTATTTCAGCGTTAACAGAAATGCTGATGACAACAAAAGGCTATCTTAATCCAGTTTACAAGTGTGTTGTGCACCTTCATTTAGCTTAGACCTGCAGTATGCTCTGCCTGAACTGTAGCCAACCTAACTGCAAGTTTCAGCTACCTGACGATTTTCCTGCTCTATCTTATATGAAAGAGGCTGACATGAAAAGCATTACAATATATTATAAAGCAGCATAATATAATAACTTTTTTTTGTTATCTAGTTTATAGTATCATATAAAAATATAATGTAATAGTTTACTGCATATATTATAAAATATATAAAAAAACAAAAACGTCAATATCATATAATATGATTAACTTACTTCATTATATTATACAATAGAATAAATTAAAAACTTTACTGTTTTATATTACAATATAACTCCAGATGATAATGATGATGATTATGATACTTTTGCTTATTATGTATTTTAATCATTAAACAACAATACATGTTACCTATCTGATATTTTAAAATTAATTAATTACTTTTAATTTATTCTGTAAGAAGAAAATAGAGTAGTCGTTATTATTAGTAGTAGTAGTATTACAGTAGTAATATTGTTTGATTATAATAATAATAATAATAATTATTATTATTATTATTATTATTATTATTAATATAAATTAATAATTCATAATGAAAACATTGTATTAATTTTATGGTGTGGAAGTAATCATATTTTTAAATACGTATTATTATATTATATTATGTAATGTAAATAAATTCCAAATACATTCCAAAAATAATTATATTTAATTGTTTTATTATATTAGTTATCTGTGTATTATTCATATACATATAATATTGAAATACATATCCAAGTTAAACATAATTATAATCAGTTAACCTCAGCATTAACTACTACTACTACTACTTTATACCTAAAATATCATTTACTTATGTTTCTTTGAAGACAAAAGAAGAGTGCGAACATCCTATCCGACATCATCATGTATCGTGACATGAGGGTGAGAGTAAATGATAACACAATTTTCTTTTTTCTGTGAGTTATTTTTGTAATATGAGCATCTATAAAGCAGGGAATTATATGTCTGGATCCACAGACGTGAGCTCAAAGAGATTCATTTTATGATGAGGCTTTTCCATTTCATCATCAGTGTTTCATAAAGCATTGCCTGAAAAATGAGGAAATAACCTCTAGTTGAAACTATACTAATAAAACGTGGTTTATGAGCAGGAAACATGAAAAAGTCTTTTACTTTGAGTACATTAAGATTAAATGCTACGGCAAAAAACAAACTTCCGAGAAGATATTTTGGAGAGATCCTAAATTAAGATCTTTATGGAGCATTTTATTAACTTAAAAAAAAGGAAGAAAAAAAAGAACCTCAAAGATCCATTGAATTTTAGTTAATATGAACAATTAGACAAAATGTCATGTTAGTTAATTTGATTATTTGAATTAGTTAACAGCCCAAACTAAGGCATGTTTTTTATGTCATTTTCACCTTTTCTTTTCGAGAGCAAGCTAAAGTTTTTTTTTTTCAGCTAATATTCAAACAAAAGCAGAGTTTCCATGGCGACCATCTTTAGTATTCTCTGTCCACAGTGACCCCGAACATTTAATGGAAGTCTATGAATGAGATAAAGTTTCCCATTTAGGGTTTGGAGGATGCAGCTGTATTCACAGGTGAAGCCTATTTTCTCTGCTTGTTTTGATGAAACCATTTTTAGCAAATGTACAAAAAGTACAAAACACCGCTGGGCTTCCAAGTTCTTCAGACAAGTGGCTTGTAGTGGTGCTTTAAATCTGTTAAACGATATAAAATGTGTGACTGGGATCTACAAACTGTTTTAATTGATCAAATCTGGGGTGTATCCTGCTGATCGCTGATTTCCAGTTAAAATCAGAAACATGTTTCAAACCTTACATGAGGCACTTTTTCATTATTTTAACTTGAATGATAAAAAAGATTTGGTTTTTGGGTTGGAGTGTTGTGTGTTTTTGTTTTGTGTTTTTATTTTGTTTTGTGTTGTTTTGTGTGTTTTGATTTGTTTTTGTGTTGTTTTGTGTGTTTTGTTTTGTTTTTGTGTTGTTTTGTGTGTTTGTTTTGTGTTGTTTTGTTTTGTTTTTGTTTTGTGTGTTTTGTTTTGTTTTTGTGTTGTTTTGTGTACTTTGTTTTGTTTTTGTGTTGTTTTGTGTGTTTGTTTTGTTTTTATTTTGTGTGTTTTGTTTTGTTTTGCTTTGTGTGTGTTTTTGTTTTGTGTCTTTTGTTTTGTTTTTGTTTTGTGTGTTTTGTTTTTTGTTTTGTGTGTTTTGTTTTTTGTTTTGTGTGTTTTTTGTTTTTCGTTTTGGTTCCGTTTCCGTTTCATTTCGTTTTTTTTTTTTTTGTTTTTTTTTTTTAATTTCGTTTCGTTTTGTTTTTTGTTTTCGTTTCGTTTTGTTTTCGTTTCGTTTTTGGGATCAAATATAAAAATAATACTGTGATCTTAAAAATTGTAAAAAACTCATAATAAACTCTAAATTTGATTTATTTTTTATATTTTCTACATTTCATATTTTATTTTAAGATTTTTTTATGTGAGCATTTCTCATCGTAATTTATTTCTGTTATAGCAAAGTTGGCTATAACATATAATATATGTAAATATTTTTCTGAAATTATTATAACTCTATAATACTGATTTGATGCTCAAGAAACATTTCTATGATTAATTTGTGCTGATTAATATTTTTGTGCATCTTTTTTGACAGAAATTCAAAAGAACAGCGATCATTTGAAATAGACATCTTTTGCAAAATTGTATGCATCTTTGTTGAATAAAGATTTCAATGTAATACAACCAAACAAATAAACAAATAAATACATAAGCACATAAAGAAAGAAAAAAAGAAAGAAATAAATGTCTGTTAAACCCAAACTTTTGAATATTAAGGTTAATGTTAAATATGTTCTAAATGAATAAATGATTAATGAATAATAATGGAAAAATTTACAATATAAAGTTATAATAACTTGTATACTTACAAGAAAGACACACTAATTGAATCTTACTGTAAACATTACCAAAATAACCAACATACATTTTTTATTTTCAGTAACATTTGAAAATCATGTAGCAGTCGTGTGCATCTGGTAAACACGTGTTCTTTTTTTTTTCCTTAAAGCGTGAATATGTATGGCGCAGCACACTGAATAAAGCACGAGCTGGAATTGCATCATTGCTTTCAGAGATGTGCTTGTTTTTACAACCCGGGTCGGATTAGAATAAATTGCAGAGTCAGCACAATATGGCCGTACCTCATGCTGCTGAGGGCTTGTTGATCCAGAACAGCGGCGCTGGGATAAAAGCAATATGCTAATATACACAGCGTGCATGTTCGTATGAGCCCTTTCCTGTGATGTTTCCCGAACATGCCACCGTTTACTGGAAATCATTAGGTGTGTTTGGATTACAGCATAGAACTACAACGATTACATGACATTTTTAGGAAAATAGAAGTAGTTTTCGAGGGATGTTTTTTGGCTGTATGTAGGCGGCTTGTTCTGTATGGGGTTTTCAAAACCAGTCTTGAAAGCCGCGGTTTCCAGAGCACAGCCGAGCGAGTGGGCGGCTTCACCGCTGAGATCAGGGGCGGCAGAGATGGAGGGAGAAAGAAGAAAAGGCCAAACGACCTCCCTCGGCTCTTCTGCACCTTTCTGTAGCTTCTCTTCCATCTCTGGCTAAAGCGTACTCATCGGCTTAGCCTCATGGATTGCCGCAGGGGTCCGACTCCAAAAAAAAAGCACTCTGTTTCTTTCGAGCTGAAAAATGGCTTTGAGAAGCAGTGCAAGTTTTGTCTGATGCCTTTCAGATCTGCAGTGTCACCTCTGTAATTTCTGTGCCCCGCTGGGTGGAGCTCTTCAAAACAGGAGTGGGCTTATGGAATTCATACTAAATATGGTTTCCATACGTAGTCATTTTTGTCACCAGTTTCACTGGTTCCTGTGTAAAGTGTTCCAGTAGTTTTGAATGCTGTTAAAACCCAAAAAAGAAACATAAATATATATATAGATATAGATATATAAAGACTCCCAAGCAAGTGTTTTTCTTTTTAGCTTTTAATTGTATTTTAAATTAAAACATTAACATCTGAAATAAATATAAAAAATATTTTAAATATTAAAAAAAATATTTAAAAAACCACCAATAAATACTTATTTTAACTATAATAATCATCATTCAAAAAAAAATGTGTAAATTGCAGACAATGCCGTTTTTAACAATTATACACATTTTATTTGTTGAAATACAACCATTTGCACGTTGGTTGTCATAACTTGTTTAATAAAATATTTATTTAAACATACATTAAATTTTTGTTTAAAAGTTTATAGTTTGATATTCCTAAAAATGCTGTTCTCTAAACATAATTTCTCTAGCAAATAATGAGCTGTGGATGCTGATGAGTTTTTAATGGCATGTTTCCGCAGTTGAAACTGATTTATTGATTTATGATTAACTATAAACTGTGCCAAAACAGCATCTAGGCCATTGTCTGAATTTCCTGATCATTTTAATAATTTGTGTAAACATGCGTACCGAACCGAAAGACCCCTTGTGAAAATTTCCTGTACAAATACATGTTCGGTTACACAAAGCAGAAAACTAAATTTCAAAAATAAAATTAAAATAGAAATCAAAAAAATCTAAGCTAACCTGCTTCAAAATATGGCATATTATTAAAATATATCATATATATCAATATATCGTCTAAAAATTATAAGTAAAAACTATTATTAAAAGTTTTATAATAAAAAAAATTATTTGCTAGTTTTTGAGTCATTAAAGTGTATTTTAGTTTAGTTGCAGGTTTTTATGTAATTTAATAAAAATATTGTGCTGGTGTATTTCGTTTCCATTAAAATGATTATACCTTAATTAATTATACCTTAAATGAACTGACAGTAACTTTAAAATGTCTGCATAAATCTGAACATAATTCTGCTTTATGCTTCCAATGTTGTGGGCGAAGAGCCTGGCACTTCATAGCAAGTTCTCCTGCAAAGTGGAAGGTCAGTTTAGCTAAAACTGTGTTGACTTCATGGTCAGAGTTTCCTCCGTCTAGATGTTAAAATACTGAACATTCGGGTCTCTCTTGTTGGCAAGACATGAGTCTGGCCATTTGTGGTTGTTGCAAAACTCTTTGTGAGTGAGGTGTGAAGTCATGAACCACGCAATCTTTGACTCATCCATTTATTCCAGCTCTGCTCGTTTCTGAAATCCAAACAAAAATAAACACACAGTGAACCGAAGACATAAAAAAATGGTGTCTCAAAGGTTAGTGGAAGTTGTGTTAAGATTTCCCTCACGAAAATGACTCTTCGCTTACGCAAGTGTGTCATATTCCTATATTTCATCAAAGGATGGTGCCAGACGCGTCGGCAGACATCTATAGAAGCCGGGAATATGCTTGTATGGAGTTTGTCTATAGCTTCTTGTTTATTCCCTAGCATTTCCCTTCAGTGCGCGAAGACTTTGGGTCATTGATGTGTAAAATAAATGATCTGGACTCCTATGGCTGTGGCTGTGCATCTGTCACATTGACGGCGAAAGGAAAGAAGGGAAGGAGCAACAATAGAAAGAGAAATGAAGTTTTGTGAGGTTGTCAGATCTCGCTACGCCAGCGCGTTGCTACATGAAGTTAATTATTGGAATGGTTCAGTAACTCACCATGACTTTGTATTCATTCTTCACCTAAAGCTGAAGTGAAGGGAAGATTTAGGGCTGGCAGTCTTCCAGTGTTCTGCTCCGTCTCTCAGGTTCCACACATCAAACGAAGAGCATATGCAGATCTCCTGTATTGTAATATTTATGAAACTCAGACCAATCCCTCCTGTTGCGATGCCATTTCGGAGATGGAAGTAGATGTTTTTTGGCAGATTGGAATGTGGTGTTGTACTTCCTTAGCCATTCATAGAGCAATCTATACTGTACTCTTTTTACCTTTTTAGGCAATAAAATGTCTAAAGGTCAGAGGTCATCTATCTATCTATCTATCTATCTATCTATCTATCTATCTATCTATCTATCTATCTATCTATCTAT
>JAUMHQ010000094.1:5556422-5572527 GCA_032361165.1 Enteromius paludinosus | reverse complement strand
TCAGTAACGGATAGGATTTAAAATGTAGTTAAGTACAATACTTAAATCAAAACATACTTAAGTAAAAGTAAAATTACAAAATGTAAAAGTTACTTTAAAAAGTACAAGTACACAAAAAACCTACTCAATTACAGTAACGCGAGTAAATGTAATTCATTACTTTCCACCTCTGACGTAAAGTTATGCTTTTTAAAATGAAATCGCACCTAATGTAAGCAACACTTTTTGGCTGAACAGAGCAGACGCAGAAAGAGGAGCGCAGCGGGAAAGATCAAGACACCTTGCGCTCGTGTGGCAGTCAGCTTCAGATACATAGTATTTTCGTTTGCTACACGCAGGATACACATGAAGCACGTTCAACTCGGACGGTCATGGTAAAATATACTATAACGATTCGCGTGTCCACGCTTAATGCGCATCTAGTGAAAAGCATTTTGGGGGCCCCTTATCTTTTGGGGGCCCAAGGCAGTTGCCTACCTTTGCCTAATGGGTAAGTCCGCCCTGCACTTGGTGCTGATACACCATCTGATCTGGATACGGACTGAGGAACAGAATAAGAGACAGACAGACTAATATTAGCGTGGAAACCATTCCTTTTACGATGTAACGAGTGCATGTGTTGACGGTATTGTTCCCGGTTCTGGCTGATCTAATTAATGCAGGCTAACAATCCTTTAACAGATTTGATTTATAAATGTGCATTAGTGTGTTAAGTGTAAGCCAGAGTAAAGAGATGTGTCTTTAATCTAGATTTAAACTGACAGAGTGTGCCCGCCTCCCGAACAGTATTAGGTAGATTGTTCCAGAGTTTGGTGCTAAATAAGAAAAAGATCTGCCACCTGCAGTAGATTTTGATATTCTATGTATTATCAAATGGCCAGAGTTTTGAGAACGCAGCAGATGCGGAGGACTATAATGTGATAAGAGCTCGCTCAAGTACTGAGGAGCTAAGCCATTCAGGGCTTTATAAGCTATTAACAAGATTTAACAATTTACAATAAATGGTATAGTTATTTAAATTATTATATTAACACAATGTTTATTAAAATATCAAACAAGTTATTAAATAATTGTTTTAGTAAAATTAATTAAATAATAAATTACTTAATTATTACTTATTTTTTTCGAACACTTTTTTTCTTAAATGCAATTTTTATTATTATTTTTTTAATTCTCACATTTTTAAAACCATAATTCATGTATTTCAACTAGAGTTACACAGCTTAAAGGAGGGCCTTTGAATGTGTTGGACAAAAGGGGCTCGATGGGTTCAAAAGCAACTGGTATCTAGCCCGAATCTTTTAAACTTGGTAATATCCTCTTTGTTTTATCTGCAACATTTGTCCATCACATACAGTATACTGAATAGATGTGTGTATGCCTTCAGCTTGACCCTTAACACCAGTAAAGAAGAAGATATAAGCAGGGAAGAGGATAGTTTCAAGCACTGGGAACGGCACCCCTGACTCAACATTTCCAGGAAGTCGAAGACCCTCTAAACTCTCAGTGGAGCCTTCATGATCGCAGGGAGATATGTCAGAGTTGACATTTAGACATTTGGAGGAGGTTGATGTAGAAGATGTCTGTTTTTGGTGCAGGAGTGGGGGTGGCAACGCTCAAAGGTTGTTTGAAGGAGCGTGAAATGCGATACTGAGAGGGCTAGAGGTGGTTGTTGTTCGCAGCGATATAGCTGCACTGGGAGTAGGTGTTGGAGTCATTGGCATACAGATGGTTCCGAAAGGAAGCCCTTCATTGGGCAAGTGAGGTAGTTGTGGGTGGAGGTGCTATCCAATGCCAGTTTTATGTGGGTTTGACCTCACACTCTTCCGTCTGTCCAGTTAAATGTATGCAGCAATTATCCCATATGTTACTGAGCATCGTGACGATCCTTTAAGAAACCCTAATATGCTTCACTCACACACAAGATGCAAATTCTTGCTAATGAGGGGTGTATTAAGAAAATTTACTGGCGAATGTATATTTTTAAGTATTTCAGCATTTATCTTTCACAGTTTTTATATGCTCAATCAATGCCAATATAATGGGTTCAATTTTCAGTACTAATAAAATATAACCTTGAATGCATTTTACATCACTACATTAGTTCAGATAAGTCCACGTTAGTTCCTTTGTAAAACTGTGCCTGTAACCAAAAAAATGTAAGATTTTGTGATTTATATTTAGATTTTATGGCTCTTTAGATAAATCTGAAGAAAAAGCTGTTATATGTGCTAGTCATGACACTTTTTCTTTTTTCATGACAGGTTCAACTAAGTTACCAACTAAATCATCCATTTTAAACTGACCAGTTTATTTACTTGACAATGTTTATTTATTTTTTAAAACATTCATTTTAGCAAAAATGCACCAAAATATTATGCCACGTTACATCACATCTCGCGGCTTAGTTTTTGCCTTAATCCAGAAGCTCATGTTTTGTTTGACTTCATTTGTGGGGACTGTGATAGCCCTGGGCACCAGTGGTGAATTTGGCACGCTGAATAGCTGGACAGACGTGGCCAGGAAAGGGCTGCAGTCCAGAAAGCATTCGTACACAAAGCCCTGGGCACAGAACCCGCTCTGGCTGCAAATGGAACCACGCCAATAGCTCTCCAGGCCTTGGTTGACTGATGGGTGCTGGAGAAGTTGATGTTTTGTAGGATAACGGTGTCCTTCACCTAGTTTTCTGCTGGCTTTCTAAATGGACCTTCTTGGCATTGTGTGCATGTGTGTGCGCTCTCATTAAGAACTCTATTGTGTTGTGGCAGGAAACTGGAAAGAGTAGTGTTTAACTGCAGCTGCAATATCCGTTGGATCCAGCTGTGGCAGCAGCGAGGCGAAGCCGGACTTCATAACCAGCAGCTGTTCTGCAACAACGGAGTCTCCAAGATCCCTCTACAGCTCATGAACATCTCACTCTGTGGTATGGAACATTTTCTGTAAATTGTGGTTGCCATAAAATAAATATCTTGGGTTCAATAAAGGGACAGTATACCCTAAAATGACAATTCTGTCATCATTTACTCTCCCTCGTGTCATTCTAAACCTGTATGACTTCATTACTTCTGTGGAACACAAAGGATATGGCCACACTTTATTTTTAGGTCCATTTCTCAATACTAACGAGCCATCAACTATAACTTATAGCCTCAATAAAATCCTAAATTGCTGCTTATTAATAATTAGTAAGAGGTAGGGTCAGGGATATAGAATATGATCATGGAATATATGTGCTTTATAAAGGCAAAATGTTAATAGTATGCATGCTAATAAACAACTACAGTAGTTAATAGTAAGAACTGGTCCTTATATTAAAGTGTTAGTGAAGGTACTTTACAACAAAATGGTCCAATGTTGTTCTTGACCCCACATACAGTAGTTTCATATGGGCAACAACATTTTTTTCAAAATATTCTCCAGAAGACAGAATTGTCATTTTTGGCTAAAATCTAAATTCTTCTATTGCATATGCAGCAATTCTGATTACCACAGAAAATGTATGTCTGTATTTTTCAAATTTGAAAAAAAAAAAAAAAAAAAAAAATCAGAATAGCTGTAAAACATTTTTTTTTTTTATCATTTTAGCATGAGCTTGATTATGTTTGGTTAAAATTATAGCTAGTGCTTTAATGTCAATTTTTAAAGTAATAAAAAAAATTATGCTTTTATTTAGATTAACTTTTACATAGTTATGTTAAAAAGCATGCATACCTTTTGTTGTTTTATGTACCATGACTGCTTGTTTATTTACCACCAAGATTTGCCGGAAATCAGCGTAAGTCACAGTAACCTGACAGTGATAGAAGGTGACAGGGTCACAATCACCTGTAATGGATCAGGAGTGCCGGTACCGGAAGTGGACTGGAATGTTGGTGGACTACACTCCATTAACACACACCAAGTAAGGCAGACTTTTGCTTGTAGCATATTGACTAACAGTCAACCTTCTGAGGATATTAATTAAGGTAGATGACATATTTAATTTAGTCGAACAAACAACTTTTAAAAATATGGGTCTAAACCAGCTAAAAAAAACCAGCTTTGAATCCAACTATACCAGCTTAAACCAGTTTAACCCATCAATACAGTACAGTATGTGCTTTTTGCGGCTGGATAGCCAGTACTACCTTTTTAAATGGACTATTTCTACCCCTAACTGTCTGGTTTTAGCTTTAAAATTAAATTTGCCATTTACTCAATTTAAGATCTATTAAATGACTCACTTGAGCCTCACAGTGGCTGGTTTACACCATAAACTATTTGTTGAATCTGTGCAAGCTTGGTTGTGTTTCCAAAAGCTATCGTATCTTTCTCTCTTCCAGTCCAATCAATATCCGCCGAATGTCCACTCCATCAACTTAACTCTGGTCAACGTCAGCCGAGATGATAACAGCTTCATGCTGACCTGCATCGCAGAGAATATAGTTGGGATGACTAATGCCTCAATACAGCTTTCGGTACAGTGTAAGTGCCTCTTTACTTGCTTCCTGCCTCTCGAATATCTTTACATTCAGCCTCACTGAACTGGCCTCTTTAGCTTGTTACTGTCACTTACTACTGTGCCTCATGGCTACTGACTCAGCTTCTTAATTTGTATTGCCTTCTATTTTAAAGTTAGGCATTTAGGGAAGGCAGATGAATGGAAAGTTTTTTTTTTTTTTCTCAGTAGTAAGTACTATAATGGATCTAAGAAATCAATGCTATAGCAAGGTAGTGGTGAAGCGTGCAAGTTTTGTTATTAAAATACATTGTATTATTCCAGCTTAGCATGTACTGTAGGAACTTTAAAGTAAGCCATTGTGGCAGTTATTTTCTCTCGAAAGTCTAAACATTCTAGCTCTGTGGTGCTTTCAAAACATTGCTGTTTGTTTGAGGATTCCACCTGCTCAGCATAGCAACTGGCTCAGCCAATGGTGTAAGTTTGGGGTGGAGCTCACTGACTGACTGACCAATGACAAAGAGAGAGAGGATGTTCTGGAAACCTGTTTGAGAATAGATTGGTTTAACACAATTTTATGTAATTATTTGTAGCTATGTATATGCAACTATTTTACATTTCAGTCAATGGGTAGAATTCTTATGAATATCTACAATCTCATTTGTACATTCTGCTTGCTCCCCATTGCCACTTCTGTTTAAGGGTGTCCCTTTATGCCTACATTTATTCCTAAAAAATTGCTTCCATACAAATCATGTTATGAAATCATACAAAATCACCACTTTTAGGTTTTCTCATTAGATTTGGTTGGCAGTTGTGTTTACTGATATTAGTGGTACAGAAATTACAAACTGCCTTTTTAAATGTTGTTTTGAATATTAGTTCACCATTCCATAATTCTTAGTATTTTAATTTAGCCAATTTTGCGCAAATTACTTTGTCAAATCAAATTCTATAACATCCAAGCAAAGCTAATGAAATTTGTTATAAAATAATGATAAATTGCTTCACAAGCAACTCTTACTCCGACAAAAAAGATGTCTGTGTGTTGTAGGAAAGTCATTTGTGTAGTTTATTGATCTATGAAAGCGAGGGCTGTTCTTCATCTGGACTTTTCACATGAAAAAAAAGGCTGTAAGTGAAATATTAGAGAGATTTATCAATGTTATCATGTTTCGGTGTGGAACAGACTACATGTGATTGCTTTGTGGCAGAGTTAGGTGGGGTATTTTCTGTGTTTGTGTGTTGTGAAAATGTTCCAGTTTTTGCTCACTTAAAATGTGTTTTGTGCCTTATATTACTCTTGGAAAAAAAAAATCAATGCACATTGCATTTTAGCAGTAAGAAAACAGGAAGTTTACTTTTCCCATATAGGGGTAGACATGCAAAAATAATGTCCCAAATGAAAAAAAAAAAAACAATCCTGAAGCAATAAGCAACTCATGAAAATTGGCAAAAAGAAATTATGTCTCTAATCAAACATATAAATCCTACCCCTGAGAAACAATAACCAAACAAATCCAAAAAAAGACAATGAAAAGGCTGAGAACAAAGAAAAACACTGCCTTAAACAAGAACATATATAAAGACTTAGACTAACTAGTGTGCTTGTCCTTATAGCCAAACCTAATATTATAACCCAAATTATGTTTTACAGTGTCACATTATAACATGATATACAGTAGCGATTAAATATTCATTCAGCTGTTGTCCGATTCAACTGATGCTATCCTAATAATCAAACTAAATTAGCAAAAAATCTAAAAGAACTGAGTCTATACAGTTAGAAAATGCATTATAACAACACAATATTCAACAACAGCTGTTTCCGCCCACTTGGTATGAAGTAAGGCAATTAAAGACCTTATAAGAACACAGCTATATACAATTACAACGTAATGTGAGGTTGCGGTGTTGTATCTGTATTTACATTAATACTGAATGGTGTTGGCCAACAATAGTGTAACATGATTCTTCCCACACTCAATATCTATTGACCGTGTAAAATTGCTTAGAGAAGCAAAATCTGTGGAAATAAGAGACAGTCAGTCAGACTCTCTCTCTCTCTCTTTCTCTATCTCTCTAATTTTCTCTTACAATCTCTGTCCCTGAGACTGGAGAATAATCAAAAATTAATGAATAAATACTTGATATCAATGAATTAAAAGGTTTAGGTGTAGTCTTGTGTCTTGCAACTCCAAACATTTAGTCCTGTGTTATAATATTTAACCTTAAAATAGCTGACAATAGCTTTATTCATGACACACTGAAATGAATTAACCACTGATTTGATCCCTGATGAATGTTTAATATGACATATTTACGGCATCATAATTGCTGACAGTTGCCCTCAAACATACGGTGGGTGGAAAGGATGATGGAAACGTTTATGGGCTGCAGTTGTTTCCCACCTTTGGCTCTGCGCCTTCATTCCATGAAACATCCGCTCGTCCAAATGCTTGATGAACAGCCAGGCAGTTAACCTGGGATCTTCCTGTCCAAGAGGCAGGATAGCGGATCAAACAAATATCTGTACCAACCACCCGTACAGCAGAGGCCAAAGTCCCACTCATGCATAAACGCGGTTTATGATAATCCATGCTCATTGGTCTACAGTATGTATTTATTTTGGATGGTGGCACAAAGTACTTAATCTTCTCTGTATAAAAAGTATTTTGTTTCTCTCCTGCAGTCCCTCCTGTTATCATTAAGTTCGAGGAGCCGCAGAAGTGGTACGACACGTGTATGGTCTTCACGGTACGTGCAAACCCTCTGCCCACCCTGCGCTGGTACTATAAAGGTGAGGAGATCAAGCCGACTGAATACGTCCGTCCAGAGATGGATATCTACCAAGACAATCTAGAGGGATGCCTCATGTTCAAAAACCCCACACACCACAACAATGGCAATTACACGCTGGAAGCCAGCAACTTCCTGGGTGTGGCCGTCAAAACTGTGTACGCCCACTTTCTGCTGCCACCTTTTGATGGTACGTGACTCGATTACATCACCTGTTATTCTAAACCCTATAGTTATATTGCCTTTCAAATGGAAATATTTTTTCCCAAACCATTATTATACCTGCAAAAGTACTATGTTTATTTTCCACCAGTAGTAAATAAGTCAAGTTCTCTTATTCTGGGCAAGCGTTTCTATGATTAGAGCTGTTAGGTCACAGATGCCGTGTTGAGAAACAGAACTGAATGTCAGTTAAAGGCCCTGCTTGAATTACTTTTTAACACCCGAGGTGAGAATCCACCAGGTTTATAGATAAATATAGATATAGAGCCTCACTTGGAAAGTTCACATTTCTTGGGATAATGGTACAGTGGCATAAGTGTGTGTGTGTATACCGAAAAGACTTAGGTTCAGTCTGTGCTTAAAATAAGTAAGCATAAGTAAATTAAAGGTGAACTTTGATATATATATATATATATATATATATATATATATACTGTATCATGTGTGTGTGTAGCATAACCTTTTTATGAAATTTAAAATTAAATTTTTTGCATTAGTAGAGTATGATGAGCACTTCTGTTTTTTTTTGTTATGCTTTTATGATGTTTCCATTAATTTTCTGCTGGGTAATAGGCTGTGGCTTGTACATATAACATGTATACATGCAGATCATATGACGCCCTCATGTCTGATTTCACGTCAATATAATGTTTAATTGTATGTTAAATATTGCAATGATTTCTCATATTAAATTCTAAAAGACTCATATTTGAACATAGCCATAATTGCACAAGAATGCTGATCATAGTATAATAACATTTTAAAAATGTGTTTACCTATCTCGTAATTATATAACACTGTGTGTGGTTTCCCCCCCCCCCCCCCCCCTCTTTTCTCAGGAGACTACCTAGATTATGGTGAGTGGCCCTCTTTATTTGTTTGCTGCATATATTTTTTTTAACTTATTTATTCGTTTTGTATTAGTATAAGTTGTTTTTATTAGAAAGATTTAGAAACAAGCAATCTGGTCTGTGCACTGAACTAACAACTACCCTCCACACAATTACCTTGGCCTTATTCTCAGATGGCTAGGCGCCACAGTTGGGCATGCTGTTATTAGACCTGTTTTGTATTTTTGGCGTAATGTGACCGATATCTGTCAGTACGGGAGAAAAATCAGATCCTTTTCCACAAGAAACTGTCCAAGGGACAGTTATTGACCTTCACAAGAATGTTTCTTACACTGGTATAACCCTAGTTTACCATTTTTAATCAAGTTGAGGCACAGAAAGTGTGCGAATGACAGATTGTTACTGTCAAAGCTCTGAATGAAGTTAGATGGCTGTAGTATGAAGTATCAGGCCGTACACATAAGGCCCTCTGTCGAGTTAAAAAAATGAAAAATAAGAACAGCCTAAGGCTTTTGTTCAATACTACATGAATAAAAGCGGCAGCCTAATCTGGGATCGGACTCCCTGTCGAAATGGCAGTAACCTTGCAAAAAACAGGTCTAATCAAACAGTATTTGCCCCAAAACATATTTCGCGAATAATCCCAGACGGTTCTCTAAAAACCAGGGTTGTCTAGTCCTGTTCCTGGAGGGCCGCCTTCCAGCAGAGTTTAGCTCTGGCACTAATTATAGTATACACACCTGAACCAGAAAATCAAGGTCTTCATACACTAAAAACTTCCAGGCAGGTGTGTTGGGCATCAATTCTGCATGAAGTGGCCTTCCAAGAGCAAGTCTTAAAGCAGTTAGAGTAAACATATAATGCATCTATCACCTTTTAAAGGCTGTTTTAATAACAAGTTTGTGGATTTGTAGTTAGTGGAAATTAATTGAAAATGACATGGAGGGAAAATGAAATCTCATACAGTGGCCCTAAAATGTATTTAGACATTAAAGCCACAAATATATTTTAAGCCATTTTTAAATGATAAAACAATATCATGCATATACTGTACTTCTCAGACATCTATCTATCTATCTATCTAGCTAGCTATCTAGCTATCTAGCTAGCTATCTAGCTATCTAGCTACCTACCCATCCTAACTACCACCCTACCTATTTACCCAAATTATCTATCTACAGTAAATGTCTACAGTATCTTAATCTTGCTTACCTTACCCACAACCCTACTTACCCCACCTACTGTACCTCTCCTACCTATCTGCTTATCTACCAACCCTACCTACCCTACCTATGCTTTCATATCATCACATTTTCATTTAAGATTTTGATACAGTACTAGTATTTATCAGTATTTTAATATAACAAAAGGTGTTATAAGACCTATAATTTGACATTTTTGTATCAAATTTCTATAAAATTATAATTGTTTCAATTTTATATACCATTCAAAACTCTTGTGTTAGTAGTTTTTTTTTTTTATAATTTTTTTAAATGTATTAATACTTAATACAGCAAGGTTGCATTTGAACTGATCAAAGCACAACACATAAGTTCTCATTTTGGGGTCACAGTAATGTGTGTCCATATGGTATTATTTTATCTTCAAAAAGTTCAAAAATATGTTTTTCTTCTCTCTGTGCAACATTACACTTCACAACAGTTGTTTGTTTTCTAGTGAGTCCGACTCCGACAGCTATTCCAACCATGACACATCGGCCTGAAGAGGACACATTTGGCGTGAGTGTTTTTTTTTTGTTTTTTTGGTTTTTTTTTTTGTTTTTTTTTCTCCTGAGATCGAAAGCACCCTTATGAAGCATAATGAGGTTTCTTGAACATCTTGTTCTCAGGAACACAAAGCAGTGGTGGCAAAAACAAACTATTCTAAACCACTGCATTTTTTTTTTTTACCTTACTCTCAACCTCCTATCTGCCGGTTCCCTTGTGGCTTCTGTGTTTTACAGCTGCTAAAAAAAAGTACTTTTGTTCATCTTTGTGCTATAATTGACTGGAAAGAGATTATATTCTCATCTGAAGGTTTTAATAGGGAATGCAGCGCAGACACAAAGAGTGGGCATGGCCCTCGTTTATTCCTTATTACAGGGAATAGCCTTTTTTGCTTCAAATAGCTTTATTTCAGCACTTTGACTGCCTTGATTTATTGTTTATTGTCTTTATTTTGTGTTTATCTGGAGCATTTAGACATTATATTAAGTTGTACATTTTGTATTTCCCATAAGGAAGTGTATCTTGGCTATAGAGATATCTCTTTCTTACAACACCTAACCTGAATTATTATTATAATAATTTTTTCCCTTTTATATGCTTTGGACTTATCTTTTCATGCAATTTATCAAAGCTATCGCTGCCATATGCAACTTATGACTCCAATTACATAAACCTCTCATGATTACGGCGTCAACATCAATACAAGTCAAGACACGCTTCATAGGATTCCTATAAAATTGCATTTTTTCCTCCTGTGCAAGACAAAAGAGATTAGATAGGGATATTTAGTTGACACATTTTAAGTTGCTAGTTATGTTATTCTTGTACTGTAGTTCCTTAGTAATAAGATTTAAAAAAATACTTTTAGATTGTAAGTCATTGTATTAACAAATAAGACATGTTTTGAAATTTAGGCTAAAGTCACAGTATATCATGCTAGCATGTGTTTTACAGTTTATAGAATGTGAACAGAATGCAAATCTCCTCTGTGCGTACATAGAATGCCCAGATGACCTACTATATTTGCCAAAATGTGCAACCAAGCATACAGTTTCCCACAATGCAGTGCGCTTGACTTGACCTTTCATTCCAGTGTGATTAATGAGTATGGAGGAGACTTTTTACTATACTGAGTGGATTTCATTCACTGATAATTTTGGGGATTATTTCATGTTTGTACACACAGGAGAACTTCTCACCAATCGTTTCTACTTCAAATACCTTGCCACATGAATTCGTTCTTGACCTCATTCTAATCTAAATAAATTAGGTTATCCATTTGTATAAAACATGTCTAAACTTTTTCCATAAATGCACAACCTTTTCTTTACAACCTTTTGCCACAAATTTGTGAATGAGAACCATTATTTGATCTAGTTAAGGCTTTTAAATAGCTACAAATGTACTGTGGAAATTAAACATGATGAGACAACACAACAACAATGTAGTATGCTAATGTTTACTTTATCCTTTTATGTTGTTACACACACAGATACATACATACATACATCTACTATACTGTATATATATATGTAAGTCTTTACTTAGTAGGCAAGTAGCAATTGTTATACAAAAGGTAATCAATCAAAATGTTACTATAATAAAACCATGGAGAAGTATGCTAGCATTCAGTTCTAAACATACAGTAATCAAATATTACTGCTAACCTGCTAAAGCTAAGCTAAGTACTAACTTGTTTACGTTTTCTACTACTTGTTATCTACTATTTTGGTTCTTCAAATAAATGAAATGTTGTTTCCTGCTTCTCTAGGTGTCGATTGCGGTTGGCTTGGCTGGCTTTGCCTGCGTTCTCCTTGTCGTTATGTTTGTGCTAATCAACAAATATGGCAGACGCTCAAAGTTTGGCATGAAAGGTAAGCCAGTGTAAACTATTCAGCGGGAAACTTGGCACATTGCGTTATTAGTGAATAAGTGTGACATCAACTGATTCGTTTTTTTTAAACCAACAACTGTGATTTGTAGGAAGAATGCTAATTGTTCTATTTTAACAATTTGGAGCTTCTTGGTCTTGTTTGACATTTCAAATTGTTCAGCAAGGCCAAATCAGGTTGGATTTAGCAAATGTTTCTTTGGGAGTTCAAACGTGTATGTACATCTTTAAACGTTCATTAAACTGAGTCCTAATGGCATGTCATGTTTACCGATTTCAAGGAATAATGAGCCTGATGGAGTTTCAGCCACGCTTTTGGTTTCTAAATGGGATTCATATGTTACTGTGCTGGATGGACCCTTGGGTTTGTGTGAAGTCCAAAGCCTATGCATTGCTGGCGAGCAGTTAGCGGACGCCGTAGTTAGCCGTCGCTTTGCTTACGTGCTGGGATGGCGGGATGCTAGGCTCAGTCATGCTTTCCTGATTCTCAGATGGGTTTGGCAGGGTTGTTGTTTTCCTCTCTCCTCTCAGAATCCTCCAAAGCTCGGTCGGTTTGGCTACCCGTGATGCATTTTGGCTGCTTTTTTAGCCGTTGCAGTGGGCAACAACCATGTTTTGCGTCCCAGCTCTGACATGAAACCCAGAAATTTAGAATTTTCCCCCTTGACGTTTTAGTCGTTATGAATATGAGTCATCCAGATGTCATATAATTGCTTAGTAATGAACGTTACGTTGACATGTAGGCTTTTGTGGAACCGTGCAACACCAATTACACTACAACCAACACAAATGCTCAAGTATCAAAGGGATGATTAATGTGATGCTTTCAGTCCCCGGAGCCTCTTGCCATGTTGTATATTTCATTCAACATCAACTGGAATGTAATCAGTGGCTCTGTCTGGTGGTAACGGTGTCAGAGTACCCATAAGCCCCCTGTATGGCACAGACAGGGCTCAAAATGAATACGTGCCGTGTTAGCTGACTCTCTCTTGCCTTGGCATGATGCCACGTTCGTTGACTTTCTCCGTTTCACTTTGGTTCCCACGGGGACATTCTCCCCCACCTCCCCTTTTCTAACAAGTTTTACAACCGCTACCCTTGTCTCTTCTCTCCACCAATCCCTTTATACCCTCCCACCCTCTTCTGTCTGTTACCCCCCACTCTTGTTGACAGAAAGCGAGAACTCTCAATCCTTTTTTAAAAAAGCTAATTAATTGGAGATAACGTAAACGGATGTGGAATTAAGCAAAAGAATGGAGGAGGGAGGAGGGCTGTGGATGGTGCTGGAAGCAGTCCGGCTGCCGGTTCCGGCTTGATCTGACTCGTTCCGGCTGTTTGGGTCTCCAGCAAATTACAGGAAGATGATTGTTGTGCCCTGGTTTGCTTGTACCCTGTGGTTCAGACTCTAGAAAGAAACAACATCTATATATATTTTATTCTTTTAAGAGAATACAAAGCCATGGCTTATTGTTGGGTACAGTACTTATTGTTGGATATTAAGTTGCATAATTTTCATCTGGTACTTTCTTAAATCTTAAGTCTCTTAATAGTTGTTAAATTATATATGACATTGAATGTTATTGTGCTTATAGACATGCTGTGTGTGCTTGATTTTATACAATTATATATAAATATAATTGCAATTTATATATTTACATTTCTTTTTATTTTATATAATTTATAATTTTACTTTTATTGTGTTTATGGTATGAAATCAATTGCGTGTTTCATATTGAAATAATAATCCATATTATAATTTAGAATTCAAGCAGTTAAATGTGATTGGTAACAACCTTGTATTGTTCTTAATTGAAATTATTCCTAAAATGTAAGAATCTGAAATTCTAAATTTGCATTTAATAATCCAAAAAGACCTTAATAAATTGAATAAAAATAAACAATTTAAATAAGTTGTTAGTAAATTTGGAAAACCACAGTGGACTAAGCCCTGAAAAAAAAAAAAAAAAAAAAAAAAAAAAAAAAAAATATATATATATATATATATATTAAATTTGTACTATGATGTGCATAATAAATTTTGAGTAATTAATATTTAATGACTGCTTTATATATATTTAAGAATTTATATATGTTAAATATTTATATAGTACATTTAATATTCTGGATATGTACAGTATATATTGTATATTTATAAATGTGTATATATTTTCTGTTTGATAATTTGCAAAATAAAAACAAACAATTAGACAGCTTTACCACAATCTCCTTATTGTGCTAAACGCTGCCATAGTAAACCTGAAGAAATGTGAACTTCATTTCTTGGCCTTGAGCCTACTTTGGCCCTCAAGTCTGACCTCAAAGCAGCAAGCGCCCGGGGATAATATGTGGCCTGCTGTCACCCTATTCAGCGATTTTATTATTCCTTTATTCAAAATCAAACAGTAGCCCTTTCTCCTCGACTGTCTGAGCTGAGAGCGGTGGAAAAAACAGTTTGTGCTCCGGTATTGAGACTTTACATTATTCCTTTGGTTCTCGTCCAATGCGATGAATGAGAGTTGTTCATATGAACTGAGGCGTAAATAATCTTAATCTACTCCTGTGGTGAAAAGAAAAAGATTCGGTACAAGGAACGCACAAAGTCCCTCAAAAAACATTAGTATTTTTCTGAAGTACTTGTAAATGAAGCTGTTCGGGGAGATGGCGCTTTTTGCCTCCGTTTTGGATGTTATTGGAGATACATTGCTTTCTGTTGTGTCCTCAAATGCTTCCTGGTGGAGACTGAAGCAAAGATATCTGGAGAGATCGGGGTCCAGTCTTTGTTCATCTGCAAGTGCTACCTGGCATCGCTGACTCTCTAATGCAGGACCGCAGGGTGTTTAAAGCACCCCACCTCCTGATTCTTATTCCAGCCCGCATCTTACTGTACGTCTGAGTTAAACTTTCTCTGAGGGCTCACAGTGAGATCCCATTATTACCATCTTAAATCTGACAGCAGGGCTCTCACACAAATGGAAAAGGCTTTTTTTCCCTCTTTCTTTCTTTAGAAGTCCTTACATCTGAGAAAGAATATGTGTGCAAAGTATATGTGTGTGTATATGAGAGATCTGTAGCTCCAGTGCTTGCATTCATCCTTCTGGTTCAATAAAATAGACAGCCGTAGTTCTGCACTTGCAGACTTCATTTCTGTGGACGTGGAGCTTAAATGCTTTGCTTCAGGTTACTTGTGATAGTCTATTTAATTTGACTCAAAGCATATTGCTCATTACAGACTTAGTGATCTTAAAACATCAATAGCACATCACTCTTCCTGTGATTTACGTATATTTGCCTGAGTTTTGTTTCTTTTTTAACTCTTTGGAGGCGGTTTTGCCCTCAAAGGCTTCCTGTGGTGTCTCAGTCAATTAAAAGCGCGTTTGAAACGGATGTCGCCCGGCTTTGTATGAAGAATGATTAACTTCACCCCATCAGAGATCTCTTACAAGTCTAAGGCGTGAATTTATGAGCCATGGATTATTATCTTGTTTTATGAATGATTTGGAGGTTCATCTATGTGATGCTTAATTGTTGTGGAGAAATAATGGCATGTAAGAGCTATTATATTGTTCCACGAAAACAATTATACCAATTGTATACCAAATAATATGAAATTAATTGTAATATTAATACTATTCACATTGCTTATTATATTTTTCTTGCAGATAATGATTAATGAGATAATCCATAATTATTTTATTTTTTTACTGATCAGATTTGCATCATGGCGCCTATAACATTTTCTATTTCTATTTTATTAAATGTAATAATTGTTATAATTTTTTGCATTATTTTATCTGTTTAAAGTCTTAAACATTCATAGATTTTAAAAATTATATTCAATATTTATAATAAGAAAATGGTATATAACATGAATCGATTTATTGATTTTTTTTATTGATTTATCACAGGTTTAAGTGACATCACATCACTAATTAAATTTTCTCACAGATGATGATCATGATGATTAGTATTAGAAGTATTATTAATGTCATTATTGAGTTTATGGCAATGCGATTATATAGAATTATATTAAATATAATAATTAATGTTATCATTATTTTTATTTTATTTAATTTTATATGCTTAAAATCTGCTTAAAGGTCCCATAGAATGGAAAACTGAATTGACCTTGGCATGGTTGAATAATAGCAGTTCAGTACATGGACATAACATACTGTGA